>CP137668.1:3770722-3915170 GCA_037976565.1 Mesocentrotus franciscanus | reverse complement strand
ATCAATAGGTAACCACAGGTAAATGTATATGTGTGGGCACATCTCAGCCTTATGCCTTTCTGAGGTAATTACTGAATTGTTTACGCGAGTAGCTCTCACTTGAAAGGAAGAAAACCAGTGATACGGTGATGTGATCACAGAGTGAGGTAGAGAGGGTGGGGAGAGAGGGTGGGGGAGAGGGAGAGAGGGAGGGGAGGAGGGAAAGAGAGAGAAAGAGAGAGAGAGAGAGAGAGAGAAACAGGAGAGGAGACAGGGGACAAGAGAGAGGAAGAAGAAGAAAGAGAGGAAACAAATAGAGGCAGAGATAGAAAGAATAGCTAGAGCGAAGACAACGAGAGAGAGAGGGAGAGAGAGAGAGAGAGAGAGAAAGAAGCAGGCGAGGAGACAGAAGAGCGACAGAAGGTACAGAGATATATATATATATATATATATATATATAGAGAGAGAGAGAGAGAGAGAGAGAGTTAATGGCCTTCTAGCAGTCAGCAAACATTATGGTATTGCTTAAGAAGTATTGCTATCTACTGAAGATGTAAACATACTCTAAACAGTTCGCTAAAGAGAGGAGAGAGAGAGAGAGAGAGAGAGTGAGGAGTGGGAGGAAGGAGAAATACAGGAAAAGGAAAGGAAAAGGGAAAGATCTATTATGATAGATGAATAGAAGGGGAGTTGGGAAAATAGGATAGGAAATGTGTGGACTGTGGAGATAAGTATGTGTGTGGGGTGTTAGTGTTTGTGATTGTGTGAGAAAGAGAATGATGTAAAGAGAGAGAGAGAGAGAGAGGCAGAGAGAGAGGCAGAGAGTGCATGGTATGCGTGAACATGAGTGTGAGAAAGAAAGAAAGAAAAGTTACAGCAGGCAGCGCAGGAAGAGATGAAAATTAAAAAGATAGGAAGAGGAAAGCGTATATGGGTGCCCTACCTTGGGCTGAAGTGTATTGAGTCTCTGTTTTCCCAGGGATATGCTGGCCTATTTGTCAACAGTCCGGGCATTTCTCTTGCTTTTCTTTGATTAAGTCTTGTTAATTCTACACCATGACGTCAAGGGAGTTAACCCGCTGGCCAAGAAAGTTGGTAATATTGTCACAGCAAGGCAGGGCAGACAGAAGAATTGATTAAAAAGAGGAAAAGGGAAGGAAGGAAAATGGGGTGAGAAAGGAAGGGAGAGACTAGATATGCCTTTCAATTATATCCTCTCTCACGCTCTCAATGCACGGCAAGAGAAATGGCATCCTTATTCCTTTTTATGGCAATCATGTTGATAAATGTGGCACAAAGATGTCACAAAGAATGTGCTTAACTTACCTGAAGCAGAAATATATTTGGTGAGGTATCTTTCATTTTATCTCTTGCTCTAAGTTTTCATTGTCATATGTTCACTTCTGTGATTTGAAAGATACAAGAGACTGACACATCTGGCCTCAGTCATCCCTCCAAGCGAGAGAAGATGGAAAAAGTTAATCTCCTTTCCTTTATTTTCTTCTTCATCAATGTCATTTCCAGTATTTCTACCTCTGGCATCGTTCATTTCCCAGTAGCCATCAATGTGTCATCAGCAATCCGGCTACAGATTTGAAATCCAAAACAAACAAATGTTTGAGAAAGGCTTCTAAAAGTGTCAGATATAATATTGAAAATAATGATTGATTATATTGTAATTAGTTTTTAAATATTTATTGTTTTTAACACCTACACTTTTAATTTCTTCTGTAAAACTTGTTTGGTTTATATTCTTACACATGTTAATGAGCAATTGAAACACAAAAGAAATTAAATGTCAGCAGAAAATTGTTGAGATAAAGCTCCTGCTCTTTGCAACCATTGTTTTTGTTCTTCCTATTTGCTGTGCATGTATGCAAACACATATAATGGCCTGTAAATTATGTCATTTATCAGAGACCCTTGACAGGGCCAGATAACCAGACAAGTATCTCACTAATTTACCATACTCTGTTTTCCCATTGATGTCCTAAACAGCTGTAAGTCATTGTCTTTTTCTTAATGCATTTTAGAGTACATTTGAATGAGGCACAGTGTAAGATTACTGAGGAGCAGAAAGCAATTTGAACCTGGAAATTTCCTAAACAACTACTCTCAAAGATTTCTGGAGAAAATAAACACACATAGCGAGGAAAATCCTTCTGAACCAACAACAAATTACAAAAGATTCCAGTAAAAAAATGGTAGGGTTTTTGTTGCCTGTAGAAGATAGACTCCATGGTAAATTGAGAGTGGAGTGAATCGCTCAGAGATGATGGAAGCATTCTGAACTAGGTCAAGATCATTGAGTAGATACCTGTTCATTGATGTATACCTGTTTGTCGTAAGGCCATTACACCTGTACAGGTTTACTTTTAGATGCTTCCTAAGGTATGAAGGTAGAATGTATAAAGGGAGTAATCAAAAGTGAAAAGGGGGAGTAATAACGAAAGAGGGAAGCTAGCTTCTTTTAGGTTTTAAAAGATAGAATCATAGTTAATTGAGAGTGAATGTGAAAGTTCAGAGATAATCATCCCTGCAGCAGCCCCATGAACAAAAAATTGAATATTTATGTTCCAGCATGTAGAAGATAAAATCCATGGTAAATTGAAGATGAAGGGGGTTTCTCAGAGATAATGGTAGCATTTCAAACTAGGTCAAGATCATTGTGTAGGTTGAGAAGACTTCTTTAGACAGAGATGTTTCTGTGTGACAGGAGGCTATTGCACCTGTGCAGATTTACTTTTAGATGCTTTCTAAGGTATGAAGATAGAATATCTAGAGAAAGGGATATAGAAAGAATAAAGGGGGTAATAGAGAAAGAAGAAAAAACGAAGAAAGGAGTTTCTTTTAGGCTGTAAAGGATAGAATTCATATTAAGTGAGAGCGAAGGGAATCGTTAAGAGATAATAAAAGCATTCTAGGTCAAGTTCAATGTGTAGGTTAAGAAGATTTCTTTACAGAGGTGTTCCTGTTTGTCTTGAGGCCATTGCACCTGTGCAGGTTTACTGTTAGAACCTTTCTGAGATAGAAAGAAAAAAATGTCTAGAGGAAGGATGTAAGACAGAGGGAAAGGGAGAAGGGGATAAGACGAAGGACAAAGGGTGAAAGGAAAATGTGAGAAGGGGAAAAAGAGAAGGGAGAGAGGGTAGTGGGAAAAGGGAGAAGTGGAAAAAGGAACAAGGGATGGTAGAGGTGGATCAAAAAAAGGGAAAGAGCATGGATAATTTATATAAAGAGAGTGAGAGATAGAGAGAAGGGAGAGCATTATTGAAAGAGATTGATAGAGAGAAAGGGGAGGGCACAAAACTTCAGATCTCTTTGACATTTCCATGTCATTGTGCATTTAAGATGTATTTGTATTTTCTTTGGCATCTCAGTAAGATGTGGACTTAGTGAGACATTACAGTGCAAGGATCTTGAGATATAGATCTTGAGATATAGATCTGGAAGCTTTATAAAACAAACTGGTGAGACTGTAGGAAGTTATGGGATGATATGCATTGCCTGATCAATCAGAGTGTCTTGCTACAGATATCTTGATTGCTGACATCTTCAAATCGCATAGTATATTTTTCAGTGACCTTCGCCACAGTTTCATCCTCACAGACTTAGACGGCTCACCTTTTAAACGGATGTAGAAATCAAGTTCACCTTACACGATGCCCCATAATGCCTCAGATGGGATCGCTGCCCTCTGTCCCACCTGGCGCCTGACGAAAGCAGATCCGCCAAAATGTCAGCCGGCCTTGTCCATGGCCTCTCTAAGACACCTCTTAACGAGGCGTCTAGAGTCTGCGGCCAAACACCAAGGTCTTTCGTTTCCTTGCGTCCGCCAGCCCACTTAAGACAGCCCCTGTGCTCGACCGCAGCGTCTAGCCTTCCACATGTGAGGGCGAGACACTATGTCGCCAACGCGTGTGAAGGCCTATTGATGTGACTGGTTAAAGAAGAAGTGTAAGAGAGGAGAAGAAATTGTAAACACATTGTAAACAACCTTCTGTGTGCTTAACATTTCATCTGATGCTTAAGTTAAAAAAGGGAGAGAAAGAGAGAAAGAAATTGTAGATGGAATACATGCAGGTATAATTGTGACAGTGATGGGTTTAATCGGAAAGACTACATGGTGAGGTAGAGAATGGGGGAAATTCCCTTTCTTCTTGAAGGGTTGGAAGGGGGAGGGGGGGGGGCTGCTGGTGAAAGTACATTGAACCTTTTCTTTGAAAATTCAGTATCTTTATTTCAAAAAAGTTGGATTAATTGATGTGAATCTTTTAAGCAAGTATAGGCCATTACACAAAGGATTAGATGTACATCAATTACATAATAGCATACTACATAAGTTAACAACTAATTATTCATACCCCTTGTAAATTTTATGTTTTTCGTAATTCAAAAATGAATGATAACAAAAAAATGATAACTTTTAGACTTCAGCTTTATATGTCACATTCTCAAGAAACATAAATTGGGACAATTCATATTCTTACATAATTGTAAAATTACAAAACTTGTTAACTGTGAGTATAACTTTTTACCTCTTTTTTGGCAAATTTAATTTAAGAGTCTGTTTCTTTCCTCTTTTGAAAGGAAATGAATGAACTTCCAAGTATTGCTGTTTGGATGAAATTGGTGCAGAATATTGGTTAGAAGTTCCATCACAAAATGTGCCTTTCAAATTTGTGAAATTTAGCCGTCTGCAAATAAATTGTAAGAAATTGCATGCGTTTTCTACCCTTGATAAAGACTGTTTGAGATGGATTGTAGAATGTTTGGATTATGTGAATTGAAAAGTCATGACAGAATGGGATTAAAGAAGATATCAGTGTAGTTTAGCCATATAAGGACTAAGGATATACTCAGACAGAGGATGAAAAAGGAGAGTGGATGAGAGAAAGAGAATATGAAAGTTGAAGTGTGGGTGCACCAGGGAGAGGAAGAGGGACAGAGAGAGAGAGAGAGGGGGGAGGGAGAGAGAGAGAGAGAGAGAGAGAGAGAGAGAGAGAGAGAAGATTGAATGAGAAGTGGAGACAGAAAGATTGAGAGAGAGGGGAGGGGTGAATGGGGGAAGCGAACGAAGGAGGGAGAGAGAGGGTTGGAGAAAGATGGAGCATGAAAGAGAGAAAGAGAGGAGGGAGCGAGTGAAAAGGAGGAAGGGGAGAGAAACAAGCATGAGGATGAAGAGATGGAAATCTGATCAACTGTTACAATGCTCTTGAAAGTTCACTAGCCAATTATTACGAAGAAAATCTTTAATTCTTCTTGAAATTTAGTATAAGTTCATCAATTACGAATTTAGAAATAGATAACTTAAAATATTTGGTATTATCTAGATGAAAAATTAACTGATAACCAATGATTAAAAATCAGTCTTGTAGTGTGGCAAGATCTTTTTTGTCAACATGTTTTGAAAGTTGTAGGCATATCGGATGAAAAGGAACGAGAAATATACCCTGAGACTGGGAGTGTGAGTGAGTGACAGAAAGTCAAAGGTCAAAGTATGTAAAAGACAAAGTATGACAAGCTGAGTAGGAAAGAGAAAGGAAAGATTTTCATAAACACATTGAAGACTGACGTTATCAGAGAAAATGGATGAACCCGATTCTATTTATTGTTAGCATTGTTTTATAAGTATTGCCTGCACAATGTCAATTTGTGATATGTATTATCAGTGCATTTTATCTTTCAAGTGTGTTCTCTTATTGCATTTTCTGGGCATGTATCTTTAAAATTCATTGTGCAGAGCGATGTTTCTTTGATATCAAATGACGATTCCCCGTCTCACGTTTCTGATCCTTGTAGACTTGGAGAGCCACAAGAAACAAATCGTGCGGCGACTGCTGCAGCCCGTACTGACCCCGAAAGGCAGTCT
Source organism: Mesocentrotus franciscanus (assembly GCA_037976565.1). Lineage (NCBI taxonomy): Eukaryota > Metazoa > Echinodermata > Echinoidea > Camarodonta > Strongylocentrotidae > Mesocentrotus > Mesocentrotus franciscanus. The sequence goes on along the minus strand of CP137668.1, from coordinate 3,909,319 downwards.
GTGGTCATGTCCACACTATGGATAAGATCACGTTTAAAATCGTATTCTTATTTATGTTGTTTAAGAGTGCATTTGAATGATGCCTTTACCCTAATTTTTTCCTTTTATTTTGGTTTTTGGATTTGAAGGAAAGATATTAAGATGAAGTTGTAAATTAATAAAATTTAGAGCTCATCACTGTTGACTAATAGTGTAGTTAATGTTTGAAAAATTGAATGACAAAGTGAATTTTATTATACCTTATACTTGAATTATTTCCAGTATAAAGAGAAAACAAAATATATAAGATGATGGAATGACAAAGTGCAAAGTTGGAAGGTGAGGAAATATATTGCATTGGCTAAATGATTTGGAGAAATCTGCTAGTGATTGGTTTTCTTGATTTAGTTTGAAAAAATTACATGTAAGTACTGCTTATGGGTGAACATTGAATTGTGTTGGAAAGTGCTTGAATTTAAATTCTGAATGCACCTAGGAATTGCCGGATTCCAGGGGGTTACGCACCAACCCTCAGGCAAGAGCTCACTGGTATAGTGAAGGGGCTTTTCAATTAGATTGGAAACTCTGGGGATGTATTCACACTCATTCTCTCCTGTTCACACTCTCCTACAAGATGGCTGTCTCTAGACAAGTATGTGATTCTCTCTCTCTCTCTCTCTCTCTCTCTCTCTCTCTCTCTCTCTCTCTCTCTCTCTCTCTCTCTCTCTCTCTCTCTCCCTCTCTCTCTCTCTCCCTCTCTCTTGCTTCTTTCTCTCACTCCCTCTCCCTTCCTCCATCTATCATGTCACTTTTCCTTCCACCCTATACTTCATCAAATCTTGATATTGATATTAATTGGTTCTTTATCATGCATTGCAAATTATATTTTCTCCTTTGCTTTCCTTTACACTCCTTTCAACTCCTTCATCTTCTCTTCTTTCCTCTTTTCTCTACATTCCCTTGATAATCGTTTCGTCTATTCTATGAGAAGTGTTTCCATATCACTTGAGGTTATTTCCTCCTTCTCTGCCCCTCTTCTGTTCCTCTTCTGTATCTCTATGTATCTCTGATTCATCCTTATTTTCACTATCTCACTATTTTACACTCGCTTACCTGTCTACACAATTCCACTTTCCCCCTTTTCCTTTCTCTCCTGTCTTTCCTCCGTATTTTACCCAATCTGTCACCTCCTTATCTGATACGCCCACTTTCCCGTCTCCATAATTCATCCCTCCATCTTGCGGGGTGTTTTTCAAGCAGAAACATTATAAGGCCCTTGCACTTTTGAATGTCCCTTTTTCTTGTCCAAATGAATTTCTCATTGTCACTTTTCACTTAGGTTTGGACAGAATGACAAGAATTTCATGCTGTAATTCCATACATCAGATATAATTCCATGATATGCTTCTTTTTTTCCAGTATGTTTCAGTGTCGGATCAATGCCTTAGTCCCAAATGTAATATTTCTTGTCAGTGGAATGACAGCAAAGCATCCTGTCATTCTCTCTCTCTCTCTCTCTCTCTCTCTCCCTCTCTCTCTCTCTCTCCCTCTTTCTCTCTTACTTCCTCCTCTATCTCTCCCTTACTTTCCTATCTCCACCTTTTTCCCCTCTCTTTCTCATTGCATGTTACCGTACTCAATATTGCTTTCTATGTAAATTCTACATACAGTTGATAGTATTTCATTCTATTTGCTTTTCAATTTTCCCAAACATATTCATGTATGTCACATTTTTACCAACAGGCCAGCATTTACAGTAAGCACTGTTTTCTTCTGTGTATGTCTCTCAATGTGTCTTTGCTTCTGTAGACAAAATTTTGTTTATTAACATTTTAAAAAGTATTTTGCATTAATGCAATTTTCTTTCACTAAAACGGTCTACTGAAATGGTTTGTCTGTGGCTCTAAGCAGTGGATTTTAATTTATTCTGTTAAAAAGTTTACCTTAACATTGGTAGAATTTCAATGAATAATTATTTTTTTGAGTAATAACTTTTATCTCTTCAGTTTTGTCTGCGGATAGTCAGAAGGTCGTTAACTCAGTATAAAAGTATACACCTTTCTGGCTCTCCGTAGATGATTTGTTTCTTTAAATACCCGACTCTTGTCACAACAGTTGAATTTCACTGCTAAATCTGCCAAATTCTTCTTGAACACCTACATCTTTTCATTCTCTCTCTCTCTCTCTCCCTCTCCCCCTCTCTCTCTCTCTCTCTCTCTCTCTCTCTCTCTCTCCTTCTCCCTCCTTCTCCTTCTCCTTTTCTTCCTCTTTCTGTAATCAGTCTCTCATCAGTTCTACAATGTACCAACATCAAGTTCCATTGATTCCTCTTGACACAACGCACATACACACACCGACCGGTGATATATATAGCTCTCCTTTCTGAATGAATCTCACTCTCTTGATCGGCTGCACTGCAATCCGGTCGAGCTAGAGCACGGCTCACATCGTCCGTGCCTGGCTTCATCCGTTTAACTTCCTCTCTCTCTCTCCTTCTCTCTTCACTCTCGCTCCAAATGTATATTCTCTCAACCGTGGATGCCCGGTGCTAAACACTGTGTAATCATGGGCCAGAGAAAGCAAATACAGCAGACATTGAGCTTGTTATTGCCAAAACTTTGAATGGACGATTGCTTCATGTACCTGTGGAATGCTATAGCTTTCAAATATTTGTCATTGGATGTTCATCGATTCCATTCATGAATGTGGTCGCTCTTTAATCATCATCATATACATATTTGAATGGATGGAGTGCTTTATCTTTTACCTTGAATGGAAAACTATATTTGTGGATAACTTTTACAAGGAATATATTTTAGGAATTTTACTTTCTTCAGTGATTGCTTCGGAAAAATAAGTTTTTTAACATGGCACTGAGGCGTACCTTTAAGGTAAGTTGATTCTGATGATTCATTTTTTTTTTACAAAGTGTGTAATGTAAAATGGTATGAACTCCATATAAGTAACTTATGTTTTACCCTAAGTAATCTTTTACGGATAACTGCAAAGTTGTAAGCTGAAGATTTTGTTTTATGCTAGTTTTGAGTGATGTCTGGTACTTGTTAAGATTTGGGGAGAGAGAGATGGGGCGGGAATAAATGATGGCGAACGGTTAGTGACATATACTGCATAAAGTTCTAGTATTATCTCGGTAAGATGTGAAGTTACTGAATTATCGTACTATAACGAAGTAGTGAAAAAAAGAGGGAGTTTGGGGGAGGAGGAAAGAGGAAAGAGCAATATATTTATTTTCTGGTAATATCTTTGGAAGATATTAACTTATCAAAATGCACATTGAAATGAAAGAGAGAGAGAGAGAGAAAGAAAGAGTGAGAGAAAGAACAAAAAGGAAGACAAAAGGAAGACAGAATAGAGAGAGAGAGAGAGAGAGAGAGAGAGTAGGTGGAGGACTTTTGAACTTTGAGAGTGCAACAGAGATGCAAATGATGTGTTGTGAATAATAGCCTATCTAGTGTTATATCTAGATGCATGCAACTTAAACAAAGAGGTTGTAAGTGGTGTCGATATACTAACATGTAGTATAGCAAATGATAATTTCAAGAGTTTTTTCTTAGCTGTAACTTATGGGTTATGTTGACTGGATAGTTCATGTATAAAGCTCAGAATAACAAGAGAGTCTAGTAGTCAACAAATTTTGTCCGTAATGTCACTTGACACATGGCAGTGACCTCTGTAACTCAGTCAATCATCCCTTTGTTAGAAAGCATACAAACATGTTTTACTGTGTTGTTCAGAAGATGTCTTTAATAGCAGATCAAAAGGTCAAATACTTCCTTTAATCCATCAATAATTGATGTCTTACCTTTTGAGCCGCCCTAATGGCATGTTTGCCTACCTGACATCAAAGACGCTTGCTGTCAAACCAGCGGGTAGGGAGTTAGACATCGATTGCATTAGGGATCAATGGAAGGAAAATGTTTCTTCTTGCGCAGATCAGCTGGCAGGACTTCAAGGTCATTGCATCTTAAGTTAATGAGAGAGAGAGAGAGAGAGAGACTTTTGGTGGGTGGATAATAGGGGAGGGGGGTAGAATTGAGGGTTGTTTAGGAGATAGAAAGAAAATAATGAAGGAGGGAGGTAGGGAGGGAAGAAGAGAAAGAAATATAGAGAGAGTTTCCAGTATTTGGAGGAGAAAAAATAAGTAGAAGTAGGAGGAGGAGGAGAAAGAAAATGAAGGGAGAAGTAAGGAGAGAGAAAGAGAGAGAAAGAAAGAGAGAGAGAGAGAGAGAGAGAGGGAGAGAGAGTGTATTTGTGTGTGCATGTGTATGTGTGCTTGAGAGAGATATGGAGAGATAGATACTGAGGGGTGAGTTTTCTGTGGACTATCTTTTGCTTTTGTTTCATTGTGTTAATGGCTCTGCTCCATAGTACAATATTTCTTTAATTAATCATGACACACCTGTCGGATCTTTCCATTCTCAAAACTCTGGATTGCTTGTTCTTCCAAGACTTAATACAAAGTGGGCGGAGAGAGCCTTCGCTCATGCCTAGCCATCACTCTGGAATTGTTTACTTTGAGGGATGAGAGATATTCCTATAGTAGAATCTTTTAAAAGCAACCTTTAAATTGATCTTTTCCAGTTTGCTTTTAGTTTATCTGATTTTTCTTCTTTTTGTGTTATATTGTATTTTTGTACAAGTATATTTATGTATTTTCATGTTTTGCACTAGCGCGCCTTGAGCATTCAATTTTTAAGTGGATTTGGCGCCTGATAAATCCTATATATTATTATTATTATTATTATACTCTATATCAGTGGTTTCTAGAGTATCTCATTAAGATGTGAAATTCCTGAAGCATTCATGGTGAAATATCTTATTGAGAGAAAGAGGGGGAAAGGGCCAGGGGGGGGGGGAGGGAGGGCTAAAGGTAGGGGGCAACAAACAATGTAGAGAACAATATATACTAGGAATTAATAAAAGAATTGATAGTTACATAACAAAGTTTATAGATGGATAATCAGAATTATAGACATGTAAATAAAACAATTGTGGAAGAGGAACTACAGAGTACATGTAGCACATCCTTAGTATGACAGTTGATGAGTGAAAGTGATTTAACGCCTGATCGACAGCCAGCAGGAGAATTGTCTGTACATCACATGTTCAGTGGCTGCAATCAGTGAATTCCCCTTCACATCAAGAAAGCTGCAACAATCAGCTCCTAAAATCAAATCTGCAAGTCTTCATTCCAAGCCATGGTTACGGAATTCAGAATAGAATTCTAACGTGAGTGCATGGTGATAGGAGACAGAAGTCTCTCTGCATGTTTACAGATCGAATTAGCGGTCAGTTTCTAGGGGATTGCTGCCCCCTTCAGCGTGTAGCAAAGTTTGATACCTAAGCTCGCGGGCTGCCTCCTCTGTTTCACTTTTAAACAGTGTAGAACTAATTTGTTGCGTAAGTAGGCACATCACTTGCTGATGTATTTTTTTTTTGTAGCGCTGTTGAGAGCTTTGAGGTGCGAGGCATTCAAATGTTACCTCATTTCCACTGTATCTACAGGGCACTGACTTCTTCCTGTGTCTTTTTTGGAGATAAAATAATTAATTACTTGAACAATGTTTTTCTTGAGAGGACAGAAAAGGATAGGAAAATAAGATAGGAACGTAACAGATATTCAATTTCGTCTTTAAAAGTTCTCTTGTTAGGAGAGAGAAGATGATACCCTACAGTATCCTATCCGCCTTTAAAAAAAACGTGTTTATAAATGACATAAATTGAAACATATTGAATGTTGAGTGATTTTCTTAAAACTTTCATTTTTGTTTTTATTGTTACATTCTGAGCCAAGTTATCAATTCAATGAATTTTACGACTACAGGTATATCAAAATTTGAACAGTTTCTTCATATGTCCTTGAATGACCTTTGAACAGATCAAGCCTAATATGCTTTCCCCATGCTACTCTTATCCCATTTTATTAGTTCACTCATGCCTAGAATTAAATTTCTTCTGTGTCAGTGGGCAGTGAAATTCTCATTGATTTTTGACCAGTGTGAAAATTAAAAACCTAGAAAGGAATGAGATCTTTCTGACCAACGAAGCAAAGGGATGAAATCACCTACATGTGTATCCACTTATAAAGCCTTCACAATTTCTACGTAATGAGCTGAATTTGACCCCATTCTGAAGCAGACAAACCAAGTCGGCTCATCCCCTTCACATCAATGATGTTAAATTTTAATTACAGAATTAGAATTCTATATGAGCTTTTAATTCTCTGTCCTGTGTTGTACTTTTATTGGTTGAGGATGTTGCAGTGCCGCATCAAAATTGGTTTCCATGTGATTTTGTTGAGGTGAAGTGCAGGTCATGCCTAACAGTGGGTTCGGGATGAATGTGTTTAATGTATGGCGTGCTTTGTTTCTGTCTCGTTGATATTGATGCCATTCAAATTTGGAAAATTTTACTGAAAGAAAAAAGAAATCAGTCCAATGGGTGATGGAAAGCAAGATTATATCGTCTGTTCAGAGCCAGAAAGGCGTTACCTCTGTAAAAGTATAAGTACACACCCCTCTAGGTCTCATCAGGCATTATTAATGTTAATGGTGACGTTATTGTGGAATTCCTCTTCCAGTATGAGGTTAGGTTTATTTCTGCAAATACAAATAGAACTTTTTATTATTCTGATTGAAAATTTTCAATGCTGAATATATATCATTTTCCTTGCAAGGATGCTTACATTCTGAGCCAAAATTATCAGCAAGTCAGCTTCTTTTACAACCTTGTCAAAATGTTAGATATCACTTTATAATTGTCTTTTTATGTCTTAAAGATTGCATGGACACTTCAATTTGGAATTTGACCATACAGCTTAAATTCATTGATCACTCATTTATTGTTACATAGAGAATACACAGCTCTTGAAAAGATAAAAGTCATCCATTAACGATTAGAAAGGATCGTAATGTTTCCAGGTGCATGCTTTGGAAATGAATTGATAAGTATCGACGATGGTTGTTCGTAAGCCAGGTACGCTTAGCTCAACAAGGCCATCCAACAATTAATCTAACGGTCGTGGAAAAGGGCTGACATTTACCGTTGTCGAGATAAAGGACCTATTGGGCGGAAGGAAATTGAATAAAAATCCAAAATGATAACGGCCATCGCTCAATTTAGGAGAGCATTTTTGTTTGTTTGTAGATTGGCGAGAGCTCAGGGGGAGTAATCCCGTGTTATTGGGGGTGCGAGGTGTCAAGGTTGGCAAATGATGCCCTACTTTTTAAAGAAATTGTTTAAAGAGCTGATGGATACATGTGGCAAGGCAGAGCTGTGACAGGGTTGGAAGAATATAAAGAGAATTTTTATGCTGACCATACACTTTAATGATTAAACCGTAAGATAGAAATGATTGGAGGTATTTGCTAGAAATCAATAATGCTCATAGATGACTCCTTCACAAATCCTTGAACTAACAGCTTTTGTGTATGGCATTTTTATCTTGTCTTGATACTATATTTTGTATCACTGTCATCAACATTTCACAAAGGAGAATCTCCAGTAATCCTTATTCAATTACAGGCTGTTATCGTTGGACTATTCCAACCTTTTTTTGCAAAAGAATGGAGGCCTCAAATCTGAATTTGAACCTATTAGAACCTCCTGAGAATTTCAAGCAAATTTGCCCAACGTGGTGATGCTAAATTTCACGGAAAACCCCCTTTTCCCTTACCTACCCATTTTGGCAAATACACCTGCAAGACACTAGCCTTGGTTTCAGGGAGGTATTCATACTATTTTTAATGAGATAATCTATTCTTTTTACAATTTGAAAGTGTGTTATTATGACTTGATCTTGATTTATATATACTTATGGGATAAAAAGTAGGCTTAATGTTGCTATTTAGGTTGACATCTGATAGGTTTCTTTTATTTTTAAATAATGTTTGGAAAATAAAAAGATGCAACAGTAACTTTACTGTACTTGTGGACAGGCTAGCAGTGACCATCCATTTATTTCAAGTGCTTTTTCTTACAAATGCTCAAAAGGAGATGCCACCTTGTTTCTATTATGCATCTGTCATAATTTTGATATTTACATCCAGATACCGATACCGCATTCCCCAAGGACTACTTAAGAGTAAGATTTCTAAATATGATAGAATCCTCTTTTTTTTTTTTAGCTGAGTGATCTCGTCCATTAGTTCGACTTGATTGAATGAGATTGAGATTTACTCTCTTCAGTTGCTTTGAGAGGCTGACTCTAAATTCTTCATCATAAGTATGCATGTATAGAAAATATAAAATTGCATTGCAGTATTAAACCAAGTTGTGTAGATTTTTTTTTCTTAGCAGAGCTAATCAGCCCAATCAGCCCTTTTCAGGGCTCTTATTCAAATATGATATCTTTGAAATTTCCTGCGTTATACAAGAACTTTTTTGCACTATATTTGCCAGAACTCTGTACAACTGATCAATTATGTATTTATGAATCCCAGCACTAGTCATTCAATTTCTCCATTTACCTTTTTACTTTATGAAAATGAATGCCATCAGCAATTTTAATTTTGCAAGGAACTCCTCCCCAATCTTTATACTATACTTGAGGCATATCTCAATGTAATCCTTTATATTCGTATATGAGATTTGGAATGCAACGTAATCTCATATAGCTTCGTGACCTGCGGAAGTTCCTTGGAGCTAAGGTGCAATTGATATCTCCTCTTCTCATTTGGTTCCTTTTCTAGTCCGATTTATTAAATCCCCAAGTCGAACTCTATCCATTCTACCTTCATAGCCCTTCTAAAACCAAAAGGGGGAATATATGTCTCCCCCTCTAGCTACAGCCCTCCAATAGAGCGGGGGTCTTGGCTATCAATTATAAAGCCCGCTGGGCTCGAAATTACATCGAATCAAAATTTGTTGTGGTTATCGATGAAAGGAACACTGCAAATCAATTGATGCCTCAAGGGGGAAACGCGCTATTATTACCAGGATATATTGCCTTCTTTTTTTTAGATCGCATTGCAGGTTGTGGATGAAATTTATGGACTTTGGTATAGCTATATTGGAATTATTGAATGGAAAGAAGATATTATGTTATTAAAATGACTCAACGAATGCTTATCTGGATTTATTTTGTATTGTTTTGATTGTAACATAATCTAATATGTGAAGGTATTGGCAAGTTGTCACGAAGCAGAGATTTCCTGCAATTTGCATCGAAATGCAAAGAATGATCTTAATCCTCCTGTACAAATATTAGCCTTATTAATTGATGATGATTATCATTTTTAATGCAGTAGTGTTATGTTGTTCAATATCAAATTCTCTTATCTTTCTGACTTGTGTTATTTACAGTTACTCGTGACATAAAGCTGTAATATGCATGAAGCTATAGCAGGGATTAGAGATGTTAACCGTCAATCAGGTGAAATTGATGTGATGTTGGAATTTATTATCTTGCTAATGCATAATAATACTTAACCAAATACGACAAGTGGCTAGAGATAGATATGAATGCAATCATGTAGAATTGATGTAATATCAGATTTTATCATCATGCTGACGCAACAATATTTACAGCATACTGAACGCTTGCAGCTCCAATAAACACAAACCTATAAAAGTGATGAAGAGGAGGATTTTCTTGTTGCTAGGGGGTTACCATAAAGAGGATGTTCTTCGTGCTTGGATGCGGTCCTCTGATCTTGTTAGGGTATCATCCGATTAGTAAATTCTGCTCCCTTTTCTTTGAGATCTTCCGCGACCAATATCCAGCATGTTAAATTCATCACTGACCAAGGTATAATGCCCCTTGCCGCCATCAAATTGAATTTGCGTCCTTTCCTAGGATCCTCAGCAGCAACTTACAACATCTTCTCAAGGTTTGTGTGTTTGGATGAAATTATGGAAAGGGCATGGTGAAGATTATTTTGAGCATTTGCTATGTTCATTAAATTACAATTTTAATTAAATTACAATAAATTACAAAGAATTTCTCAAAAATATGACTTGTTGTTAAAGATGTCACATTTTCAACATGCATTTGTCACACTGATAAAGAACACAAAAATAAAGACAACCAGCATCAATGGCTTTCTTATTGTGCATTTTAGTCATAGGAAAAGCTATCAGAATATATTACAGTATGTGCCCTCATAAGATCAACTGAGAATTTAAGTTGGTGAAGACTTCCTTAGAAGCAATTTGGAAATATAAATTAATGAAAGCAATATGCAGGCTTGAAATAAGTCCAGTTCTTTCCATGATGCCACTATATTCTAGTGGCACTTAGCCCTTTGACTTTTAAAAATAGAAGGTGAGTGCACAAAATATTGCAATACATATTTGTAGGATTTAAAATGTAGTAACATTTCTCTTGAAGTTATTTGGTAAAGTCAATGACTTGGGCACAGTCCTTCGGACCTTTACTTTATCTAGACCCAGCTCTGTTTCATCAAGTAATGAGAGTTTCATTTCTGCAAGAAGGAAATAGAGAATTTGCTATTTTTTCTTTTGAAAGAAAGATTTCACATTTCTCTTGTCAGGATAGATGGTATCTTACATTGCATTTGAAGTAGAGAACTATTCAAGGCATGTTTCCATATTCCTCTAAATATAGAATCCTCATGACTTTTGTTTGATTGGAAATGAAGTGAATGAATGCATGACCTTTTTGAGATTTGATCTGGGAGAAGTCCTCCGTACGTTGGCTTCAAATGAAAAGCATGGATTTGGAATTCACCTTATTTGGGGGGGGGGGGATATTTTTTGCTTTTTAAAAAAATCTGACCTGCAATCATGGTGTATGTTTATTATGGGAGGGCTGAAAATGAAAGTTTGGGGAGGAGAGAACATGATGAATGCCATTAAGTAGGTAATTATGATGATGATAACAAGGAGATGTAATGGTATATTATAAAGAGTAACAATGACACAGAAATGTAGAAATTAAGACATATTCTTTAGTTGCATGGTACCTCAACTTGTCCAATGAGGTGATCTTCCAGGTTGTTCCTTAATAAGTTTGATTTGCAAGTACTCAAATGACTTACCAATCTCATTAAAGTAGTTCAAACTGATTGTGTCATGAGGCCTGCATGTTTTCAAAGTAGACATTATTTTTAATTTCGATTTCCCTTTTTTCAGTCAGGTGTGTTATTTTGGAAGCCTTAATGCACACTGTTTCATGTTAGGATGGTAGAGTGAAGATGGGCAATTATAACTGAATTAATTTGTCTGGAATTACAATCAGCAAAATCTGCAGAGAGGCATAAAAGGCGTTAGCTGTTGGAAAATGATGAGTTCATCAATGTGCTTTTGGCTCTTACCAGACCTTGAATAGAGTACCGAAGTGTGACGTCATACTGGCCAAGTTGTCAAGGTTGCTTGTTCCATAAAAAAATTGTGCTAAACAGTGGTGTGGTCATTACAACAGCCCCCAACACTGAATTTGCCCTGCTCCTGCCCGTTGCTTGAATGATTTCACGATGAACCTCATGCGCAGGCTCTCTTGTTTAGAACCAATAACCCGTACGACGAGGGAATATGACGTTAGCACTTTGTTGTGTGTGTATTGGGTATTTACAGACGTGTATCAATCAGATACTCTACGTTCTGACGTTTATACCTACATCCAGCTGAAGGCAAACCTGATTAAGACTGGTTAGCTGTGTAATGGAATTAACATGCTATGCAGTATTGCTATTCACACCTTAACTGGTTGGTGCTAATCCAGGAGTACTGCATTTACCGTAAGCCAATATATTACAAGTGGAAATGAGCTGGCAATGAATGTTCAAACATGTTTACCGTCATTAGCCTGTATTAAATATTTGGGAAAACAACTTGAAATGTGTCTCCTGTCTTATGGAAAACATATCTGTATACATGTGAAGGTATTGGCTTGCAGTATCCAAGAATTATAACCATGCACTAGGTTTCAATAGGTCAAAGGCCTATTCCGTGCATTATGTCCCATACGACATCATGACATTTGATCAATTTATTTCATCCAAAAATAAAAATCTCTTGATATAACCACTGGCTTTTGGTTCTTCCTGTCATCACTACCATTATTAAGTGGTCATATATCAAGAATTTTTTTCATTTTTAGATGAAATACTGTAAATGGAAAAAAAAATGCATATGTTGTATGGGTCACATTGCATGAAATCACCCCCAAAGACTCTGAATATACTGAGAACTAAAAAAAAGAAAGAAATATATATTAGTGAGAAATAGCATAAGTATTCCCACATCCTCAGGTGCTTAACCAGAATAATTGCTTCCTACTTCCCGGTGTCCTACATTTACTCATGAAATATTCAGACAGACTATATTTCACTCCATAGCTCCTTTAGGCTTTCTGACAGAAATGCTGTTTATTGAATTACATTTACAAATTCTAAATTAGATTTCGTGACCCTAGGTGGTATTCTGAAAACTATGTTATCTTTTGTGTTAGTTAGAGTTTGCTAATTGTCATGACATAATTGAAATTAGGACAAGTCAGTGGTTATGTGTATGCCCGAAGGTTTCCTGTCCATGTGTGCAGTGAAGAGAGACATCTGTGTGAGGACCAATATCAAGTGTCTTTTATGCACAATTTAATTTTCTTGACAATTAACATACTTTCACTAATATAAAACAAACATACTTTTCAGAATACCCCGAGGAAATGTTTTTCCTATTTATCTAATTCTATTGTGAAAACAAAGTTGATAGAATATTTTCAATAAATAATTAGGGCAAGCTAGTTGAAATCCCACAACTAATGATTCTTTTTAGAACTACCAGCCCTTGGCCAAGAAAATGTTGTCTGCTGAGAGCAAGGATGGCGTTAGCTCATACTATTTGATAAAGAATTAATGCCGTTCTGATTCTTAACATATGACGTGTCAGCTGAATATCTTGTGACTTCATCAGCTACCAATCTAGTCATCAGCAACACATCTTGTCAAACAGCGCTGACTTGTCACAATATGTGGGATATGCTAAGCATTGCCGAAGGATCTAGTCTTCCTAAATAAATAGGGTTGATTTACAAATCAAGATGGCTAAATTGGCAACTCTGAATCGGAAGCAGGATAAATAAATGCTTGATGGTGTAACCTGCTGTCGGTTTGTTTGATCTTCTGGGGCCGGGTGATTGATAGCATGTGACGTGAGACTGATTCGTAAATTCTATTTCATTTACAACGTTTTGTGTTGTACAGAGCAGTTGGATAGTAAGTTGTATCAGACAGGCTAAGATAGCAGATTCTGCAAAGATTGGGGAGCACCATTCCAAAATGTTACTGTAAAGCACCCCCCAAAATCAAACTTTATACATAAAATTTGCAGGTGCTTTTCAATTCTCTTTAATTAGAAAGGGGACGCTAGCATATAATGGGGGACACTATATTTAGTGTACCTCACCTTGTAGGGTTTTGAAAGGGGTACAAGCTGGAAGTGCACCCCCTATTCATGGTAAGCTTGGAGCTATTATAAAATACTGTCAAAGAGGAAAATGTATCTGATAACTAGCATCATTTCCTATTTGGTATAGTATATATCCTGAGATAAAGAAGAAAGTTCTCCATTCTGAAAGAAAAGACATGAAATACAAACATCAAAATGCAGACGGAGAGTTTGTAATTTAGCTCTCCAAACCACAAAACCTCACTCAATCCAGGTAAATGCCCTTTTTTTGTATCCAAATACACCAATTTTGTTGATTACTGTCCATCCTTTTTGCAGCACTTCACTATTGTTAGCCTGAAGAGGCTTCTCCATCTTGAAAATTGGTTATCCTTTGTGGCAAAACTGCTTTTCTTTAGGTTTTGTAATGAAAATGTGAAGGAAAAAAACAAAAAAACAAGTGGAATAGCACCGAATGGCTTGCCTACAGTACTATCTATAATAGATAAAAATATTTTCCCTCTTTCTACCCCACCCCACCCCTTCCTACCCCACCCCTCCCCACAGGATGAGGAAATGTCCACACCTATCTAAGACATACACACTACCCCACTGTGGCAGAATAATCTTATTACTATCACAGGTAGATGTGAATTCATTTCATTTCTGCATGCATAATACAATTATGGTGGTAAATTTTCTTTGCGGTTTTCAAAGATATTTATCATTTAAAGTGTTTTGCTTTTTCTCAATGCCAGCCTTTATTGTGCAATTTTAAGAACGCAAGGGTTTTGGTAGGAATTATATTGCCAAAGAAATAACACATCTATTCATAGTAGGAGACACTATAGAAACATATTTCTTTGGTATATTTTACCTCGATTATGTGTATTTAGATCTTAAAGAGCCATTCATTGCTTTTTGTAGACTCTTTCTACATTTCAAGATATTATGTGTATGTGGTAGACCAGTAAATAGCAAAAAAGAGTAAGATTGACAAAACACAATGTTGAACAATTAAATGCATGCAAATTAGTAGAATTGAAAAAAGTCAGCACAAAACCTTGGAAGCAACATCTTGTGTATTTAAACCTCATCTTGCGTGCTGTGCCATGTTCATTATAATCCTCCTTTATTCTCGGTATTAACATCGATTTTCCATCAAACCTTAAATATAATTAAATTGTCAGCCCGCCTAGGCCAGCCACCGACTCCTCACGCACGATTTGCGACTTTGTTGCAAAATCCAGCGTAAACTTATTTTCATTATCGCTTTAACGTTGACTCTACTTGTGTTTTTTGAAAACGTTATTACTCCTGATTTTTCCAGCTCGGAGATATTATGCTTCTGTCACTCAACGAGGCATAGTGCAGCTTTTAAGTGCAGGAGCTCTCTGTCATTTGGTTTCAGAAAAAGATTCTTAATAACTTTGTAATCGATGCCTGGTATTGCCTGGAGATGTGTATTCAATTCACACTATTGTCCATTACTCAAGAAATAGCTTGAAAATGCTTCCCTCGTTATTTGTAAGTGCTGTGTGCATGGAAGTCATCTATTTACAATCTACTCTCTTTAAAAACTGAAGGTTTTATTGACTTTGTCATAAAGGGATATTCAAGTCTTTGGGATGCAGAATTCACTCTTAAAATGGTGTTTCAGTTTCCGGTTATAAAAATTAGTCATTAGAAGAGACCTTTACAGCAAAGTTGAAATATGCATATGTATTGGAGTAATTTTGCATTATTTATCATGCAGTACTAAGTTTTTACACTACACATGCTGGATGCCACAGAAAAGCATGACTTGTATACTCTGTGTGCAGCCATATAGGGGAGTTTAAAACTTGCATTCTTTAACGCAGAGTTAACACCCTTCTGGCTATGAACAGATGAACTAAATTTTGCACATACACTTAAGCATTTGGGTTTTCTTGATTTTCTTATTTCCTCGCCAATTTCTCAGCTATTAAAAATTTTATATCAAAATTGTTTGGCGGATGACATTTATTTGTATAATAAACCATTCAGAATGTGTTTTTTGTTTGTTGATTCTGTAGGATTTTATATTTCATCAGAATTATATTCCATCATTAATACCTGAACTGCAGATTATCTTTAAAGCGTAAGGTCACTGTCTCTGTGTCCAAATGGGATTTTAAGAAGGAATGAGACACTCATGCAGAAGGTGTCGAGAATCATTCGTCTTTTGGAATTTAGGTCAGCCTCTTTAAGTATTCCATCTAACCTGAAAGGCAAGGTGTGGGATGGTGCTGGACTCAGTCAAATTTGTGAAGAGACTTTCCAGTCAGCAAGCTCTTCACACCTGGTTTTTACCACACCTGGTGGGTGTTTCACAAAGATCCTAAGTTGAACTTATCTCTAAGTTGGACTTAAATATTATGGAGAGCCATTTGTAGGTTTAAAATAAAATATCTTCAAAAGCAAAAATTCAAGTATTTTAGACTTTTTATAAATTCCACATCAAGAACATGAAATCTCCTTGATAATAGAAAATATGAATGATTTGAATCAACATTTTATGGCTTTTAAAATAACTTTTACAAAATATTTTCAAAGATGCTTACGGCTTTCCATAATTGTTAAGTCCAACTTAGAGATAAGTTCAACTTAGGATTTTTGTGAAACACCTCCATGGAGTGATAGGAGCTGAGACGTATTAAAGGGATGTCCTACCCAGTGGTTTAGGAGATTAACTACAAAATGGATGCAGATATATATAGATATGGTTATAGTAATGGTTATGGTTAGGGTTAGGGTTATGGTTATGGTAATGGTTATGGTTATGGTAATGGTTATGGTTATGGTTATATTTATGGTTTATGCTTATAGTTATAGATATATGCATAGTTATACAGTTATAGTCATAGTTAAAGTTAAAGTTATAGTTATAAATAGTTTTAGTTACAGACATCCCTTCTTTAAACATTTTTTGTTTCTGTGGCTTTAAGGACAGTCCAGAGAAGTACATGAAGAATGCTCAAAAATCTGGAGCTTTTCACATAGTCCCAGAAGTGGAGTCTAATTTTTTGGATACAGCTTATTATCCCTGTTCTATCATGTTCATCTCAATCCATTACAGAATAATCCCCTTGAACTGATGAATTAAATTTCCCTTTTCTCTAACTTCACAATATTGCTGTGAGCTGTCAATTGATACTTCCTTTAAAGACTGAAGTGGTTTTCTCATTCCCTTGTATTTTGTTGCATTCCAGTTCCATTAAGGAAGCTAAATATAACCATCATTAAATCTTCATTGAATTGCAAGTAGCAGTTTGATAGATGAGCACTTCAACTTGTTCTAAGAAAAACAGGTAGATCAAAAGCTCATTGTAAGAGAGCACGTCATGTACTAGGATGTAGAAGAAGTGTATTTTCCAGGTGCTTTTATCATGCTACATAGGCTCTAATTTACCATTGGGAAGGTTGGAATGATGGTGAAAAACAAAATAGGATTTTAGGGATGTATTTAGACATAACCAAAGGGAAATCCATTGTCATTAGGTTTACATTGCACAATCAAGGCCAAAAACGAAATTAAAAATGATGTTTGTGAGAATCCATATTGCCTTTTTCAACGATAACATGATAACACAATGCAAAGGATGAAACGAGAAGAGACGATTAAAAAAATATATAATCAGAAGAAAATTAGACATTGAAATTCTGATGAGAGAAGAGTATATGAAGTTATGTTATGTTTTCCATCTTAAACCATTAAGGATTGTTCTCATTCATACACCATGACGGTAAAAAAAATTATATAACATTCAGAAGGTTAATATCACCAGATTGTGATGGAATTTTTTTTCTTTTCGTGGGGGATGGTGGGGGTAGGGGTCATGCCTTCCCTCTAGATTCCTTTTAATCTGTTGACTACTTGGTTCTCTCATTCCCTTAGGCTTAATACGTGGACCACGCGGTGTCCCTATATAGACAGTGGGTTTCATGTAATTGCAAGGCAGATCTTCATTTTGTTCAGTGTTTTTCTTCTTCATACCCTGGCCAAATGAAGCATTAGCTTCATTTAATGTCAATCAAACAGAAGTGGTTGAGCATGGACTTTTAATCATGCTATTCTGTATAATCGCTCCCGAAATTGTGCTGTTATTGATATTCAGACAAATAATAATTGTTAAATAGCCACCAGATGGATGAATAATTGAAGCTCATATTAATATACTGCTGCACACTGTTGAAATAACCGGGGAAATATATGAGAATTCACGTTTCAATCAGAAATATTAAAAACAGATAATGATTGAAAAAGTACAGAAGGAACTTGGGGTACAAACACAGAATATATAAGTCACATAATTGCAAGGTATGGGAAAAATTATCACTCTGGAATTGCCATTTGTGTTCATAAAACCCAAGTAATATACAGGGATAGAGTCTGGACCAGGGAGGAACAAATGTAAAAACCATGTTCTGTTAATCAACAGCTTTGTAAATATGCAAGTCGTTAAATTGGCTGTGTGATTGTTGGATAATTTGAAAGATATTACGAGTAACTCATGTCATGTCACAAAGTATTGATATACATTATTAGGAAGTGCAGCTTATATACCTATCATAATTCAATTATGATAGGTATATATCATTTCGATATTAATAAGATAGAGATGTTGTAGACAAGTGGTTTAATTACTTGACTGGGGATGCAGAGGTTGTGCATGGTTCAATCCTTGGCACGGAATACTTAGTGAGATATTTCTGGGTGGAGATGCACCCAAATTTATATATTGTTAACAGCTAAATTATTTATACCATTACCAAGTTTTTGTAATTCATCAAGTATGTGAAAAATTGATTTGTCCCGATTTATGTTTCTTGAGAATGAGACATATTAAAGCTTACATCTAAAAGTACTCAACAAAGACCCTAATTCAACCTGTACACCTTTCATTCTTGAGTTACGAAAAACACAAGAAACATCAAATTTACAAGGGGTATGGATTATTAGTTGTAAACTGTATCAACCCCAGCATACATCAATGGGCATGCATTGCTGGCATTTTCAGTATGCACACATTTGAAAACCAGGGGGGTGTTTCACAAGACTAAGATGGACTTTAAGTTGGACTTAACTATGGCAGGCTGTTCATGCCACTGTTTGCTCTCACCATTTACTGGCATTGGTCTCTCAAGGGATATAGAAATCATGGTCACAAATCTACAGAATGTACATTTTTTGATAATTCATTATTGAAGGAAAAAATATCATATAAAGATCAGAATGGTGAGAGCACACAGTGGCATGAACGGCCTGCCATAGTTAAGTCCAACTTAAAGTTGATCTTAGTCTTTGTGAAAGACTCCCAGGTCTCCCTCCTAATATTGGTCCATTTTCTCAAGCTTGAGCTTGCTTGGGCTAATAAAGATCCACCTTCAGAGTGGCCAGATTTATTAAGAAGAGAAGGTGGTTATCTCTTTGCCATTCACAATTATAACAAGAAAGATGCCTGGCTGAAATGAACAGGTCACAGGTGTTTTTTACATCTGTGTGAACTTTTGTGGCAGGAGTTCATTAATGGTTGTAAACCTCGGTGTCTGAGGATGGTCTGTCTGGTGCTAATGACGCCAGCATAAATCGGTCAAAGTATGGAAAACTAAAATATGAGAGAGAGAAAGAGAGAGAAGGGGTGAGAGATAAAAGAGAGAGAGAGAGAGATAGCAAGCAGGTGAGAGAGAGGGAGAGAGAGAGAGAGAGAGAGAGAAAGAAAAAAAGAAGGGGTGAGAGAGAAAGACAAGAGAGAGATAGAGAGATAGCAGAGGGAGAGAGACAGAGAGAGAGAGGGGGAAGGGGGTGAGAGAGAGAGGGTGATAGAGAGAGAGAGAGAGAGAGAGAGGGGAGGGGTGAGAGAGAGAGAGGGTGATAGAGAGAGAGAGAGAGAGATGGAGAAGGGGAAGGAGAGAGACAATGACATATATATTCAGACAGGCAGACATGAAGAAAGAGCAGTGCATGCCAAAATAGACTGATGGATATGCTAAAGACTAAAAAGAATTCTAAGAAAAAAAATTCAACACACAGGTAAAAACAGAACAAAACAAAACATTTGTTTGAAAATCTGAGGCCAGAAACATCCAACATGTATTAGTTGAATTAAGAAATAATTTCAGTTACACAATTTTGATTCTTGCAATGACAGGTAAACTAAAGCATTGGGCATAAAGGAACACAAACAATACATCCCATGTCAACAAGCTAGAGGAGAGGAAAGAAAAGGCAGGATATTTTCTCTACACCTCGCTGTGTCGATGGTATGAAATATATCGATGTCACATTGCTAAAGGAAACGGTGCAAGCAGTACAAAGACAACAATTGGTACTAGAAATTGAGACATTTTATTGAAGCTGTAATCCAATCTCCTATTTCACAAGCAAATCGTGCGGCTAGTCGGCTACTGTGTACTCATCGTGCAGTGTGGTTGGTTATCGAGGATCCGATATGACAAATCGAAGGCCGGTATTGATTGCCGCAGTACATGTATTCTCACATTCCAGGGTCTTCATACTCATAAGAACAGTGTAACTCTCACACTTCCGCCACTTGCTCTCTCCATTTCATTTAATTTTTTTGTTGTCCATTTGATATTTGTGTGTGTGTTCATTTGATGGAAAAAGCTATCCCTTTAATGTAGCAACCGGTTAAAGCTTTTAATCATGAAGAGGTTTTTGTAAGTGATGGAAATGGCACTGTCCGATGATCCTTCAAAAATGTCTCCCTCTCAGTAAGAAATTGATGTTGTTGAATGAGTCAAGCAACAGAAGATCAATCTTTTTCGCCTTTATTGAAAAAGGTATAAAGTTGCTTAAGCTGTTTTGATACCATTCATTAAAAAAAAATTGATAGAACCCGCGGGCTTGATTAGTCATGTATTTATTATAGGGTACCTCAAAAGTTATGAAAATAAAAGAAAAATGTCACTTTAAATGTACGGTATGGCTGTGCGGTTGGGAGTGACACGGGGAGTTCAGTGTGGTACAGTGACAAAGAGTTGTGAGATGATTATATTGTAAGTCAAGACATGGCATCCACAAAGAGACTAGAAAAGGAGTTCGTCATTTTTCAATAAAGAGTTTTAATGCTGGTATACAATGCTTATGCCTTTCCTGGGCATTTCATCTGCAACTGTCACTCAAGACCCAGGGGTAGGAAATGGGTATCTGGTTGGATATATGCTCTTTGCACTAATAGCAGTTGCTGCAGCTCATCTTAGTACTGAGAAAATCCTCACACTTTTAGTACCTTATACCAAATTTTCATTTTTAGAGACTGAAATACTCTGACACCTGCTGTCACTCTCTAATTGTGATGTTAGATTATTATAAATTTTATATACCAACATTTTGCATACTCTCTCACATCAAACTCCTATATCTCTAATCCCCTGTTGCACTGAAATGACATTCAGTGCTTTATACATGTCATATATATATATAGCCCAAATTGATGGTATTAGAAGGTAAATTGGGACCCTAATTAGATTGTATTTGACATAAATTTGTGACACTACTTGTGGCGGATCCCTGTGCAAATGTCAGCTGGGAATTATTGTGCACCCTGCGGTGTTTAGTTGCTGGGGTAGTTTGAAGAGCATTGAGGGGAAAACTGGGGTGACGACGAAAGCACGCTCTTGTGGCGCTGGAAAATAGGTTGTTCGTACTTAAAGTCTGATTAATACCCATGCTTGTAAATTAATCAGTGCGATTTTGTATCAGTGGCCAGTGAGGATTCAAAGTTCATACACTTTGTCCTTCTCATCATAGGAGACATAACTTATGTATTACCTCTAAAGGTCTTAATATGTCATGTTTATTTTCAGGTGACATCCTATCATGTAAATGTTTTGTGAGACAAATGAGAAACATTCTGATGAAGCCAAAAGGGCATTAAATCAAATACTTTTACACAGACTTAATGCCATTCTGGCTGTCAACAGATGAAATGTAATGCTTATATGCAGTACACAAAATTTATATTTCCTTGCCTCTTGAAAATATTAGTATATGTCTCATTTTGACAATTCATTTAGGGGGAAAGGAGACTGTTACTATGTACATATTTTTTTTATCTGACATGTAGCCAGTATTTCTGAAACCGGCACTTTATGAATTTCCCTATGAATGTACCACAATCCTGTATCAGTTTACTAATAATGTCTTCATATAATGATTGATGAATACTTAGACATGATTTTATACTGTTTTTTTCTTTCAACTAGTAGTTTTATCTTTGATTTTGAAAGAGAAATCTGCATGAAAAAATGTAAAGATGTACCATGTTGTCAAGAGGATCTGGTTTAATTGTGAAGTAAAAATATGTTGTTATTGTGGGCAAGCCCACAACAAAAGAAAAGGCTGTATTATGGAACCAATCATTATTAATAGCATTATTATTATCCCTGAAAGCGAGCTCGACAAACTCAATACACATGACTCTGATTCTCAAGTTTAAGAGCTCCCTCTAGTTGCCAAGTATGGCCAATGTTTAGGCCTGATGACAGTTAGTTTTGCTTAAATAAATTGTATTCACATGAGTAAATGCTGTATACATTTGCATCTGATGTAGAAAGCCAATATTATCAGGTTGATGTCACATTGAAAGTATATATTTTCATCTGTGAATTGCATATTTCTCAATAATCTGATGTTACAATTACTGTTTAGCATTCCCTGAAAGTGAATTTTTCAACAATTTAATAACTTTCGGTATTTTGTTGTTTCTCTTTTCTCTTTTTAACTACAGGTAAGTGATGATAAAGAAGTATGAAATCATTTTACTACATAGCTTGAGTCCTTCAAAAGGTAAGGAAGGTAATGAGAAGCGATCTTTTAATTCTGTTAGAGTGAGGTAAATTATTTTTATTTTATTTACATTTATACAAGATAGTTGGAGAAAAAAGGAAAGAGAGATTGCAGAAATGGCTAGTCTACTTATTTTTGTTCATGAAATTATTCATAGCGGGAGAAAGTGTCCACTCGGAGTTAGAAGGGTGTTAAAGATAAAGACCAGTTCTGGTCATGCCATTGCATTGTGAAAGAAACGTTGTAAGTGGAATCGATCAGAAAAGGTTGATCATCTAGCACATAAGTATTGGTGTGTACTGCAAGGTTCTGGAATCTTAAAAATGATAAGAAATTTGGCCCAGTCTTGGTAAAGTTACAAGCACTGTACACAGAAAGATGTATATGGGACTACGCGACACATGCGCGACACATGCGCGATATCTATCCGGTCCAAATAGATATCATAATTTACCAAATATATCAATTAGTAGGCGGTTTCCTGGCAAAATTTGTATCATCACGTATCAGTCAAAACATATTCTTTCACATGATTGGTAATGAGAGCTTCCATTTCATTTTTTGAGAGGGGGTGTTTCCAAAACTGGTCTATACCTTTAATGCCCGCTGGCTCCAAAGAGAGAATAGAGGGAGAGGGAGAGAGAGAGGGAGGGAGAGGGAGAGAGAGAGAGAGAGAGAGAAAGAGAAAGAGAAAGAGAGAGAGAGAGAGAGAGAAGGATTAGATGGAGAAGGGATGGGGCAGGAAAAAGAAAACAAGAAAGAAAGAAAGAGAAATGGGGATATATTTTTGGAACACTGACAATAGAATATTGAGTGTATTGTATCATGTATTTAAAGACATACGATTTATCCAGCTCCCTTCCTTAACACCCCTTGCATAGGACATTGGTATTCTTAGAGTTAAGTTAATATTGATGTTGCTGACAGCATCTCTTCATGCTCCGTTGAAAACCATTCCCAAAGGAAAGAATAACCAGGCCATGTCAGGGGGTTGTGTCCGATTGGTCTAAGGTTTGGGGCCACCACACCTGCATTTCATTTGTACAGCTTTGTCACCGTTCCTGGCTCTTCCCATCTCTTGTCTCACCCCCTCATTTTAGAGATTCAAGTTTGAAACATGCTAGACTTTACATTGATGAACTCTTGCGACTTACAAATATGAAATCAATTACGATTTGCCAGAATATTGCTTGCTTGTCAGTCATCGGTATACGAGAGAAAATAATTAGTTTTGTTAAATCAAGCTTGAATCAGTCATCTGAAAGTGATTTCAAGTTCAGACTGTTCTCTCAATTCTAACGAAGCTGCCTTATTGTGTTTATGACTCCTTCAATTTACATCCATGCCTGGATATTTGAAGGACGGGGAAAGTACTTAAAAATTAGAAGTAGTTTATCAACAAAACTTCAAGGAAAAGAATAGCAAGTTACAATACATTCTCTCTTTGAAAGAAAGTCCTTAAAGACCTTATCCAATGAAAATACAACTTTTTATCAATGGAAAGCTGAATGAACATAGAATACAAATATAAAGGAATTCAAAATATTTTCCCTTTGAGTATTGCACAAAAGCGAATTAAAACCTTTTGTTCCACACCTCTCCAAATTACAGGTCAACAGGGGTCAAATTTGCAGCAGTTACAGTGAGGACACCATATGTGCTCGCCTATATAGCTGAGGCGATGAGCCGTGCTTAATTAATGCAAAGTCATTGTGAATATGCGTAGTCCACATACGGTGATGTCATCAATTCGATAGCTCGTTTTTAGGTCACCAACTCCCGGTTTTCACAGCTTTAGATTTCGGGTTTTCAGAGAGCTGTTACTCGTCTGACAGGCACTAAAGTAGCATATAATTGGGATTGTTGTAATCTATGGCTTGTCAGCTTTCCTTTGATATATAATTCATCCATTTCATTTTTCACTTCGGACAGGGTCTTTAAAATTCCACCCTTATGGAGTACTATATGTGAAAGTCGTGAATTGATTGTTGTAAGTCATGGTATAAACTCATATCTCATTATTCTGATTACCCGGTACAGTATTTAATTATCAGAATATCCTCCAACTGCCTGTTCTTCATTTATCAAAACAGAATTGATAAAGATACAACAGTAATAGTGTTACATGGCTTTATGAGGCTTGCTATTCCTGAAATTCATCTATTTTTGGATGTTCAATCAGTGACAATACTTTAAGAACATCGTCCCAATAGGAGCAATTATATCATGCGGATGTAAGGATAGAGAAGTGTACGTGTGAGGAGAAGAAGAAGATCAAATGCTTCTCTATCCAGTAGTAATGAGAGGATTTGTAAGGATCAGTTGTTTCCTGACCATCCTGGCCATGCCGACTCCAGTATTTCCATACCCCCACACTCACTGGACGTCTATAAATATAACTCGCGTTAAATAATCATATATAATCATTTATATTCAAACTCACGTTTGCCGGCTTCTTACAGTAGTCCATTCCAGTAATCAATGCAATTACAATAGGCCTGTCTTCATCAGCTCAGGTTGGCCAAATAGCCCGCTATTTCTGATTCGGGAAATTAGCCCGATCACAGAATAGCGGGCCATTTGGCATGGGAAGACGCAAATCTTTCCAAGATATCTTGGGCTAGTTTGCAAAATAGCCTGCTATTTGTGGTCCGTTGTCACCAGCCCGAAGACTTGCACTATGCACAAACATTGAGCAAATTTCTCGAGCTCGAGTTTCGAGCTGATGAAAACGCAATTTGTAATTTGGGGGTAATTTCCTGGATCACAAAATAGCGGGCTATTTGGCTAACTCGAGCTGATGAAGACAGGCCTTTTGAGTATTAACCTACTCAGGGTGATTTCCCACATTTTGCCTTTTGGCTCAATAACTTTGGATTGATTGATTGATTAATTGATGTTTTATTTCATCCGGTTGTTTAGAAAGCAAGTACATGTGTATACCTGTAGATAGGCAACCAGGGGAATATACACAACTTTGCAATGAACAGTAAGAAAAATGACAATTACTCACTTCCCTGCTCTTAAAATGCTTTTCTTGGAGCCATTACGCTTAGCAATGTTCTTAAAGTTATCAAATGGTGACCACACAATTGCTGCAATCTAATATCACAAGGGAGGCAATGACCACCTGAAATCCTGTTGGGCAACCTAAAAGTTGTGCCTTTGATGCATTGGTGGCTACTAAAAATGTTACTGTTATTATCATTTCATTAGATATGAAAATTCCAATGTAATATCTTCCTGATTGAGATTGCTTTAGGCTGTTTATCTACTCAAATATGAATTCTAGTCTGAGAGAAAAAAGGCCAAATCAATTTCAAATCTAGGACAGTTTTGCAACTGGTCGAAATCACTACAAAATGCAGATGGATGATCATGCCTTCCCCTGACTTAAGGGCCAAAACATTTTGCACTCTTTATTTTACAGTACATTAAGTCTTCTAAGGCATTATAAGATACTTATTAATTTAATTAATTTATCTAATGATCTTGCAACTTCATTAAAAATTAGATCACAGTTGGATCCTGTAGTGTAATAAGGGATGAAGATGTTGTAAGTGCATTTTGCTATGATATGAGGATGCTCTGGCCTGCTTAACCTAGTCTCATTAGTCTATTAATTAATGATTTCCTCTTCCTGATTGGCTTAGTAATTAATCTCTGTTCCTTTCCTTTATCTCTCACCATAACCCTGCGATTGTAATAGATATTAATTCTATAAAGCAAATGAAGATTTCTGGGGGAGGGGCTTGGTAGCTTGTGTAGGCAAGAAGGGAAAAGAGAATATCTTTGTCTTGAAACAACCCTCTTCCTCAAATCAAAGTGAAAAAGAGATATTAGAACTTATTTCCTGATTAGACGATCATTTTTTTTCCCTTGTGAGACTTTCACCTTTGAACTATGACAGGCTTCAGAAGACTGGCCACTACATGTAAATGTATTTGTTGGGAGAATATGGGCAGTCGACAAAAGAACAAAAATATCATAGGAATCGTGACATGGGTCATTATAAATTTTCCTCGATGTACATTCCTACTCCCTTGGGCCTTTGGTTTGCTGATGTCCTTCCAATGAATACATGAGACTTAGTTTGTTGGGCACCGAGGGATAAGCAAGAAGAAATCTTCAATTCAAGTTTTTTGATTGAGAGTTGAAAAGGTGATTAGTGGCATATTTTCTATGAGTGATGTGTGACATTAAGTTAAGTATCAGAGCACATTTAGTGGAAGGGGGGGGGGTGGCTGTTAAACAGGTATATGATCTCATAGTAAGGGACAATCAAATTACAAGATTATGTTTCAAAAATAGAAAGAAAAATGATGACTCAAGCACTGCAAGCTGTGACACTGCTGGAGAAACATCGTCATTCATGGAGTGAAGATGTTACAAATTTGCTTGACAGATGAACAAGAGTTGCAAATTTGGGTAAAAATAGATAACAAGGGTTTGGGAAGGAAAAGAGGATGACCCATCCAGGAAGGTCATTCTAGGGCTACTTTGATTTTGGACATCAAGCTGGGGTCTTGATGGGTAAGGTGATTAGATAAATATTTGTCAGGTATTGGCGAATCTCCTGTTTGGTCAGCAGAATGAACAATGTACATGCATCATAGTTATTTCATTGTCAAATTAATAAGGAAAAGGATAAGTCTTCAAGGGGGTGGGAGGGGGGGGGGGTGGGGGAGAGAAAAGGTGTGTCTTCATCAGCTCGAGATTGCCAAATAGCCTGCTATTTCTGATTTGGGAAATAAGCCCGAAGTTACAAATCGCGTCTTCATCAGCTCGAGATTCATGACTCTCGAGCTTGAGAAATTAGCTCGAGATATTTTGCTAAGCATTCGCGCATAGTGCGAGTCTTCGGCTGGTGAAGACGCACCGGACAATTAGCGGGATATTTTGCCAAATAGCGGGATAGTTTGCAAACTAGCCCAAGATATCTTGGGATGACTATCTCGACCAAATATCCCGCTAATTGCAACTGCGGGCTGATGAAGACGCAAATTAGCTGGATAATTTGCGATCGGGATAGTTAAAATAGCGGGTTATTTGGCAATCTCGAGCTGATAAAGAGAGACATGGTTCATAAGGGAAAATATAGCTGTTATAAGATAGGGACCTGGATAAGGATAGGAAGAGAAGAAGACACAGATAGATATACAATGAAAAATCATGAACAAATAGATAAAGAAGACAAGAAAGAATAATGGGAATAGAAAAAAATTAACAAAATAGGAAAAGTCTGAGACGGGGCAGGGCAAGAGGTATTGTTAAGAAGAAGGATCAACTCTTAATAAAATTAAGGTCTTGAGGCAACTTTTGTTAAAAAGAGTATCCTTTTGATGAAACTGTAGAATAACTTTTTTCTTCTCAGGAATGGGTGAAGATGAAATACTGTGTAAAACTAAAGATTTATTGAAAGGAAAGCTTGACCGACTGACCGGCATTCTCCAGCCGAGATGACTCAAGTATGTCCGATGATGGAAGGAAAGCCGAGCTCTCGACTCTCTTTTGTGAGTCGGTTTCCTGCAAGAGCTAGGGGATGGTGCCTCGGGGCGTCTCTGTCAAGATGCATGATGGGACATGAAGATTGAGAAAATGATTGGAAACGGATGGACAGACACGAAGAAAAAAATGATATGAAATACAGCAGTCAAGGTCATAAGATGTGCTTGGATATAAATATTGATAAAACGTCTGTTTAGAGCCAGAAGGGCCATAACTCACAAAATGTAAAATAGAGCTAACACCCTACTGGCTCTGAACACACAAAATG
This sequence comes from Mesocentrotus franciscanus, assembly GCA_037976565.1. Classification (NCBI taxonomy): domain Eukaryota; kingdom Metazoa; phylum Echinodermata; class Echinoidea; order Camarodonta; family Strongylocentrotidae; genus Mesocentrotus; species Mesocentrotus franciscanus. The sequence goes on along the minus strand of CP137668.1, from coordinate 3,881,363 downwards.
TACAGTGGAACTTGAAGATAAAGAGATCAATGTCAGTGGATAAAGAGCTGTTTATTGATTTTATCATACTGTAGGGGGTATTAAAATAGCTTGTGTATTAATTTGTATTTACCAAAATATCAATCAAATTTTATTATCTACAAACTGAATGGATCTGATATGTCAGCATCTCAAGAAAATATGAGATTTGTAGTTTGAACCATGATCTTTATATTGGGAGACTATTGAGCTAACCACTGAACCACCAACATATATCCATTTTCTATGTGTATGTTAGCCCTCTCTTGTAGCACGACATTGTTACAAAATATGAAGAAGACAACATAAAAGACCCAGCGCATAAAAATGAAGTGAGATTTGGGTTCTATGCGATTGGTTTTTATGTTTAATACTCTTTACTTTCTTCAAACTCCACAACTGATCATCCATAAAATCAATGGCTGGATAAAAGTTCTTCTTGGGAGTTAGTTTTATACTTGAGCTGAGCAGGAATTAGTTTTCGTGTGTGTGACTGGTAACCTTCAAAATGATAATAATAATAATAGCTAGTTCTTATATAGCGCTTTTCAGGACCGAAGACCCTCTCAAAGCACTTTACAGATATATTTTATTACCCCAGTCATCGGATTCAGGCTTACCCGCACACAATGTATGCACATTCTCCACTCCCTGGGGAGCATTCCAGGAAGGCTTCATTTTTACAAGCGCACACTTGCTAATCTAGTCACATTAGCTTTCGCATCCCTACCAGGTACCCATTTAACACCTGTGTGGAGAGTGGCAAATGTAGATCAATGTCTTGCCAAAGGACATTAGTGCCGTGGTGGGACTTGAACCACGGACCTTGTGATCCACAGTCAGGTGACATATCCACTCGTCCACGACACCTCTACATTGATGTCATTGTATAAGTGTAGTCATTCACTAAAAAATAAACAGAGAACTGGTTGATAGACAGACAGATAGACAGACAGACAAACATATGTACAGACAAACAGACAAACATATGAACAGATACACCGATAGACAGTCACAGACAGACAAAGAGGATCTGTCTAGGCAGACCAGACAATGACATTTTGATTGGATTAAGTCGTCAAGGTTATCTGATTTTATTTGACACGAAAGAAGATATTCTTTTTGTCATGATGGGTGCTAGTTTTGATGTGTATGGCAACCATTGGGCAAGGTACATGTTTTAAGCTTTTTGCTTAGTGCAGCCTTCTTAGTTTAAAGGATTTAAAGTAGATCCAAATCCTTTTTTCTTAAATGGTTTCTTCAGAATGATTAAATGTTTAATAGAGTTTTGAGAGCTTGAAATGACTACCAGTTTATCAAGAAGAAAATGACTGTTTCTTTAGCATTTCATCCTATTCTGTCTCACAATAATCTCTCTTTTCTGGGCTGCAGTGCAAATCCTATTTGGCTATCTAAGAATTATAGAGTAGATATACAAATTTGATTGTTTTACTTTTAATAATTTATTTAGAATTAACTTCTAAAGATATAAGAGAGTTTTGAGTGCATGAAATGACTAAGAAAAATGAACATGGCTCTTAACGTTTTACCGCAGTCTCTTTCACATTAACTTTCCGTTTCCCAGGCTCCAATGCGATTTCCCCATTCAATTTCCTACCAGGGGCTTCCCCTGGCTTGACGCCCATGAAAGGTGAATGTCCACCGTCACTAATCACATCGGAATCAAAATGTTTCTGTTGCCATGGAAACAATTAATGTATCTCACCTCACACAACGTTTATCTATCCCCAAAGAGTCTGAATCAAAATCCTCTTCATGACATCAACTTCAAGCCTTCAAGGGACTTGTTGGGTGTTCAATTGAGTGTGAGTGTTGCAGACTTGTCATTTCTCAAGACAATCAATACCTTATTTGATCATCACCTTCTTGATGATGGAAATGAATGGTGTGATGATTAAGTTGGAGGGAACAGTTTTCATGCTGCATCAATTTTAATATTTTTGAATGTGTGTGTTTTTTTTTTGGTTTTTTAAATGAAACTTGCTTAATTTGAAGCATATGTGTGATGCTAATCTGCTAAAATACAGGGATTAGAGGATTTAGAACGTTGATGTGATTGTCCCATTACCAGCAAAGGAGACAGCCAGGGATTTTAGAGTGGTAACAGTGCTCATACTATTGCAGATTGCCAGATTCATATGAAGACAAATATGTTGATATTTTGCCAAAATATTTCATTTATCAAATCATTGCTCTTTCTCTTTAGATTCTTTAAGGAGTTTGAACCAAACTGAACACCACCAAAATCATGCTATGCAAAAATTTGAACTTTTCATAAAATAGAAATTTTCAACCCAATTTTTTTTTACTTGGTGAAGACACTTTCCCATCTTCCCATAAATTTTGAGGGGAACAGTCTTGTCTGTCTCTCGCAAGACAAGGCAGGTAATGCCTGTAGACATCTACCTGCTGTAGTATGGTATCTTTAACACATCCTGAACTAATTAACCAGGTGAACGATACTGGACTACTCTGCAGTGACTCATAAACGTTAGACACGTCACCCTCAATCCATAACTTCCTTGAACTATCTATAACATCAGTAGTCTGCATTAATATTTACTGGGTCCAGCCTTTCAGGGGCACTGGTTCCAATAGGAAGTCATCTACTAAATATATGAATTTCAAGAAAATACTACCATTGCATGATGGGGACAAAGTAGGAGTTGCGTTGTCTTTTTATGTTGCCTTCCCCCTCCCTCTTTTCTCAATCCTTTTCTCCTTTCCACCTTTTTTTTTTTTTGGGGTGATATGTGTTCCCTGTGTTCTAAGTAGCTATGTCACTGACTGTGGTTTCTTGTTCCTTATTTTTAATAAACCAATTTGGTCTTGAAAATATAGATGGACCGTATTGGATGTGAGCCAGAAGCAAGCTTGGAAATCCAGGGACCTACGTTGTTGCTCAAGAAATAAAATATATCTAAAAAGAGTGGTTTTAGTTTCTGATCTTTTGGTCTATGATATTTATCATGATCACATCAACGTCTTTTTTCCAGTTAAGTTTGCATACTTCTTGGCAAACCTGTAGAAATGAAGGTCAATAGAATATTATAAACAAGTTTACCTTATAAAAATGTGTACAATGTTTTTCAAATTCTTGAAGTTGTCAAAAACAACTGTATATATTTATGTTCCCTCTATGGAGGTGTCTTTTGCACAAAATGTACAGTTTCCTAATTGTTTGATGAATATTCTAATTTGTGTTTGATTTGACTTTCTTCCATGATGTGGAATTACAACAACAAAGAAGAATAGCAGATTGATTATTGGCAGTTCCAATTTGACACATCATATATTTTCTTCATTAATTCAAGTACAATGAAGAAGTTGATGTTATATAATATATTAAAACAAGAAGAGTTGAAAGATGGGAACATATGTAAAACAAAACAAAAATAAAAAAAATAGAAAGGTTTTTGACACTGTCCCTCCCATGAATGATGCAGACCCTACTCATGATTCTCGAGGTGCTCAAAATCACATTCTCTGAAAAGCACATCTTCAAGATTTATATATGGTACTGCATCTACAAGCACTATTCTCTTATCTTTCTTTGCCCATCATCCAGCTACTGTTTATTTTCTACCACTGTCATTTTGCAGATACCATTTACATTTATTTAGTCAGCTGCCTGCAAGAAGGCCATAAGAGCTACAAATTTTTAATGGCACTTACAGCCTTCTTACAGGAAGCCAAAGAACATTCAGTCTAAGTTTTCTACCATTCTGTCAGAATCTATTTTCAGTCATTACCAGAACTCTCAATTACCTTCAACTCTGTCTTAGGCCCCAGTAGCTCAGATTATGCATCATTTTGATATGCACAAATTGACTTTATCTGATTGTAGGAGATGAAAGATCTATTAGTCATTCATTTAAAATGGGATAATTTATGAGATTCCTGACTGTTCTTACACACATACTTGCTTTCATTTGCTTTTAAAACAGTTGACAATTTCAGCTCATAATTTGATTTTAGCATTGACAATGGCTAGACTGTGTTATTTCATATTGAATAAAAGAAACAATTGACGCAAATTAGCAAATTAGCACCTTGGATAAGGGAAATGATATAAAAATGTATTGTAAAATGTTGGAATGTAAAAGTCACGGTCTGACTTTGATTGAAACCCATCTATTTAGCTGCTCCTATGATAGGAGAGGCAACATTATTTAAAAAAAATGCATTTCCAAGCACAGGAAGTAAGAAATAAAGTGACTGGAATAATTTAATGCACTAACAAGATTATGAAATGTTTTGATTCAAAACATTGTTATAAAGTGTAAGGCATGTGGCTCTGCACCAGGGAGGCAACTTCAAGAAATGCTCTGCTTAAAAATGTGAGCACGAGAGCATTCAGGAGGGAATTGAACCCCAAACCTGCCGTAACCTTTGCTGTGTGAAGTCATCATGGCTCCTCCCACTAGACCCTCCAAACAGGTGACCAGAAGGTTGGACAGCATAGTCTCTGGTTAGATGTCACCTGTGATGTCAGGACACAAGATGGCATTCAGTAGTCCAGCTGCAAGTATCCATCAAGACCACACTTTAATACTAGACCCTTGAAACAGGTGATCAATCGGTTAGACGCAGTTTCTGACATCATCACGCAAGGAGTTGGTCTTCTGCAGGGAATTGAACCCTACACTATAGATGTCATCGAGCTGCTAGTGTCCATTTGTGGCTTCACTGACAAGACCCTCAAACAGGTGACCAAGAAGCTGAAAATCATCCGTGACGTCTGGACGTTGATGACTAACAAACTGCTGTCCATCATCATCGTTCATTCTAATATGAGAACGTCATCCATGAGAGATGGTAGACTTGCAGTAATCTTATTAACGTGAACTAACACTGCAGGTTGAACATCAAAAGGTAGTTGAGGATATTGTATTTGCCATTTTGACTGGGTCAGGTTCTTGATCACCTTTTGAAAGACCCCATGAATGATGAGAATCAATGACCTTACTACCAAAACAGTGAACAGACTATTTTAATCTGTCACATATAGACCAAGACTACACGAAGGCTCTTTAGCAGCTTTTAGTCTTATTGAAGAAATTGATCTCAATCATTGTTTTAATTATGCTTATTTAAGGCAATTTCTTCTCTGATCAAGTGACCATTAGTAGTACCACATTTCATGAGAATATGGATTTGTAATCTAGCAGTTTTTTAAAATAAAACTGGTGCATTTCTGTTTCAGGTTTTGTTCTTTCTTTTTTCTGAAATTCAAGCATAAACTTCACAGAAAGTCACACTACTATCCCCAGTTATGCTATCATATTTCTACTAAGTGATGACTGACGTATGACATGCGCATCTCCCGCATCGTTCAATTGAGCCATTGTCAAGGATTGTCCTGGATGTACTAATTTAGCTTCCCCGGGAACCAAACAAACAATGGAAGATCACTTATTCTCTAATCGGATTTGATAATGCCTTTCTGAGTCAAAGCCGAGGTTTTAATGTGACAGTGTACATGATATCGGATTGTCTCTTTGTAAAATAATATGATTTTTCTTTTTCTCTTATTCATTGGTACAGTCTTACAGTTTTCTAGTCTGTTTCTGTCATGGCGCTTTCTTGGCTTAATTGCAGAATACTGCACTATGCATCAGTATTAGGGTCAGGGTTAGAGTTAGGGTCAGAGTTAGGATTAGGGTCAGAGTTAGGGATTAGGGTCAGGGTTAGTGATATGGTTTGGGTCAGGATTAGGGTTAGACTCGGGGTTATATATAGGCCTAATGATCAGGCTTCAGGTTACTTATTTGTATGGATATTCTGCACTTGTTCCACAGTCTTTAACTTATGATTTGCATGAAGAAGATTTTCAGCCTGCTTTGAAATCTAGACAATTCCACCTCTTCCAAAGCCCACTCTATGAAGTACTTCAGTGAAAGTTATCTGGGGGTGAATTCTATCATGAAATTTATGCCCACCTCAATGCTTTCTCCTTCCTTACCTCAATAGAAAACATAATTCGATTGTGGTAAAAGTCCCTTTAAAAATTGCTGCATGCAGTAATCTCTTTCAGCAACTGCTTCTTTTTTTTCTTCTTCTTCTTCTTTTATTTCTTCATGTCTTGCTTTTCAAGGCAACCATACAGACATTGATTTCTTTCCATCTCATTGCCTTGCAGGTTTCCTGATTTATTTTTATTGCCCTATATAAATTATGACCTAATTATATATAATTTGAAGGAGAGTGCTTGAACATTAATAATTCTGCTCTATTATGGCACTTCCCCACATAGCAGACAGAGATGATGTCATAGTTGTGTTCCCCCCTTTGTTTCCTCATTTCAAGGAGAGTTTTGAACAATTGCTTTCATTTAAGCCTGGAGCAGTAAATGTGGGTTCCGGTGAAAGATAATTCTAAGCTTTCTGTTTTTCTGCATGTTAGTTTGGAATGATATCATAGAAGAAATGTCCCCTGAAAAGGACTGCTCTTCTGATGCCCTCATAATAAAATATGATGAGATATACCGGTAGCTGGAAAGTTTGGACCCAACATTCATGTAACATGTGTGTATATAGTCCCCTATACACTTTTCTATGGGCCGTGCATGTGAATTTCAGTAAGACTAAGTCAAGTTTTTATAATTTTTATAAGTCCAAAACCTCACAAAAGATCTATAAACACCAATTTTAAAAACTACAGAACCAACCTTTCCCAATTGATTGCAGACAGTTTCTTTCACAATGTCATAGCTTGACCAGGGCCCTGTTTCACAAAACTTGTTTTCAGTAACAAATGCTAAATTTCTATGACAAATTTGGTCTCAGCCAATCAGATGCTACCATTTCAGTAGCTTATAAATAACAGTTATTGTAACTTGTTATTGATATCAAGTTTTATGAAACAGGGCCCAGAACTCACTCTATATGTAGATCTGGGCCTTCTTGTGCTAGAGCTAAGCTTTTGCTATAAAATAAAACAGCTCAGCTTCACAATAACGAATTGTACCTTGGATATTTTTGTATGTGATTATTAATATATCCATCAGTGTAACTTGTCTAGATAAAATTGATTCGTCAGTCAGGGAAATTCCCCTGCCTACCATCTGATATTGCTTGATGCGTTATCCTCACATTTTCACATTTAAATGCCATAGACATACCTTGAAATGACACACCTTTAGAGTTTCATGTGGCACTAACCTTTGCGTTGAGTAGATAATATCTGAGTTATTAGATTCCTTAGATACTAAATACATTGGATTGATGAAAAATGATCTGCTTCGGAAGTGAGATATATAGATTGTAGGGATAAAGGAATTGAGAGGAAAAGAGAGGATAGGAAAGAAATCTGTGCTTTACAGATATTATGTTTTTTTTCTTCAGAAGAATGGTATGGTATGAAGCCTGTTTTATCCCAAAGTTTCTTCCATGTTACTCATAACTAGATAGCCTATTATAAGTCCAGACTATGTGATAATGCTTTTGTTTGTAAGAAAACAAAATCATGATTCCTCGAGCTGATACAAATGATGTTTGCCTTAAGTGCATGCTTTATGCAGGTCTTTAATAGTCTGAAGTCCAGACCTCTCTAAGTCACTAACTCGAGTCTGAGTCGCAAAATAACTACAGCACACACTTTATGGAGAACTTTAATAGTCTATAATCTAGACCTCACTGAGTCAATGCCAAAGTCTGAGCCTGTTAACAATCCACCAGAGGGATATGCCAGAACCTATTCACTCAAACAAGCTCTTCTCTCTGAGCAGGAGCAGCGCACAAGTGGTTGAAGTCACATGATCTTATCAAAGAAACAGCTGAGAGTGAGGATATCCACACTGTGGCTATGGTGCGTTGACTCTGTGACTCGACAATGTTACGAGAGTAAGGAGTGGAAAGGAGGGAAGTGTGGTCTTGATTCTGTTTCTATCGAGGGAAAGTAGTTCAGGGGATGCTGACGATAAAAGGAGGTCGTCGCAATCTGGACAACGTTTGTTTGAAGTTTTGAGGACAGGCAAAATGGATTACTTGCATGCTTCTACCTTTGTTATGGTTTTGAAAAGCTGAACATTCGTACACATTGAGGTATGGCATCAGTTACCTGTTGACTTGTTAAAGATGTTTGGAATATAGTGAAATGACTGCAAGTCAACTGTGAAGTTTGATTACAAGTCAAGTATCTAAGGGATCTACAGATTTACATCCTTTCAGAGGGGATTCATAAGGTAGATGATGATGACGTCACTTGAGCTGGAGATGCGCTTTTGGAGTCTCTGTGTGCCTAGGAGTCTTGAATGAACCAAGTCATGCCAAAAGGATGGACATTTGAATAGGAGCTGTCTGTATTCATCGAGGAGGACTGTAACACAATTTTATCAGCCTTTTGTTGTGTGTTTAACAGTAGTGACAAGTGAGTAATTATCAGACAAGATAAGTCAGGTGGGCCACATAATGCAGACAATAGGATCCAGGTGTAATGCTCACTGTAACTGTAAAACAACTTTATCAGCTTTTTGTTGTGTGACGTTGACAGTAGTGACAAGTGAGTAATTATCAGACGACATCAGTCAGGTCGGCCACATAATGATGCAGACAATAGGATCCAGGTGTATAATGCTCACATGAGTGTGATGATAATAACTTCCCAGAGACCGTGTCATCATTCTATTGTGCTTCGTTGACGGATTTCATCCCAACTTTCACATGCAGGGAACTTTCAGCATTCATTAGAAGCAGTTCAGAACCCTTTTTGCCTATGGTTAAAGAAGAGATCTGAGATGTTCTGAGAAGTGGTACAATAGTTATGTTCTCACTAGACCATGAGAGTTTTAAACTAAGTTTATGAAACCTCAAATTTATACACAATGAGCCATTTACAATGAAGAGGGTTCACACAGGACCAAAAGAACAAGCATTCAAAGATTTAAACCACAAGCCGAGAAAACATTTGTTTTAACAACAAGCTGGCGGACCCCCGTTGTTTGAAGCGATCGCGCTAACCATATAACTATGACTAAACTCAAAGTTTTGTAACCACTAGTGCGGAGAAGTCTAAAGCTAAGACCTTTAAACTTGTAGTTAACCATGGACCACAGACTGTCATGTGAACCTAAATTATGATTTTGGGATTAGCAGCTCAGACTCCCGGCGGAAAAGAAATGGATGTGGCATTGAGGATTAGGTGATGATTTAATCCAGAGAGAGGAGATTCACTTAGACGTGATGGGTCTCTCTTGGATGAGTATTCCAAATCACGCTCTGATCATTGCTGAAGAAGATTTATTTCATCCCTTTTCACAGTCTACACTATTGTCTTTAGCGTAACCATCGTTTGGGGATTGGATATCCAGACAGCACACGGGATGCTGTAACCTTGATGTAAGATGGGGACAAATGGATCATACTGCAAACAAGTTCCTGTTTACTTTGTTGAGTTCAAGTGATTATTACTATTCTATCCATGCTGTATGGAAGTGATATGTTTGCCAGGAGAGACTTTAGGAAGAAAAGTTTAGATGTAGTTTCTTCAGCCGATGCCCAGTTGATAAAACTGTTCTGATTGATTTGTGAGCTCATAACCAGTTAGAAGTTGCGCACAGTGTAGATGGGGACTGTCATAAGGTCTAGAGTGTGCTGTCATAGAGATAACCGTATGGTATCTTTGAAGTAGGAGTGACTGAGTGACCAAGCATTACTGAGAAATCTTCAAGATTTACTTGAGTTAGGATGGCAGCGAGCAACGTTGGGATAATGAATCTTGCTACAGGGAATAAGATGAAAACAGGATGGGTTTGGGTGAGTGTGTCTGTTTTATATTTCCCTCTTGGGCTATTATGTCTTGAATTATTAATATGTAAAGCTGATGTTGTACATGTGACAGTATAATGGTCAGGTAGTGGAAAAATGTAGCCATGTAATTGCCTTTGAGTCATGATAGCCACTTACTGGCCACTTTAGTATACTAAACACATCCACATATAGACCTTAGCTCAAGTTATCTTGGGCATAATATTCAACAAGTTAAACCATGCTGTTTTTAATCCTTTCCACTGCTTCCCTCCTACTCTTTTTTTCTCCTTTTCCTTTTTTCTCCTTTTCCTTCTTCTCTTTCAACCTTTCCCTTCTCTTTCATGAGTCTTTTTTCTTTTGCTTTCCTTGTCCTCTTAATTCCACTTTTCTTTCTCTTATATATTGCTTTTTTTCTAAATTTTCATTCTGTCCAACATTCACTTGTTTACTGTATTTCTGTTCTTCTCATGATCTGGTCTCAACATCTTTCCTTTTCTAGTTTATTCCTTGATTTGCTCTTTCGTTTGATACCTCCCTTCATCTTTCTTTCACCCTATTATCCTTATTCCTTCTCTTTCCTAGTTCTCTGCATCTCTCCTTTGCCTAATTGCTCAATCAGCTCTTTTCATCTGCTCAGCTCTTGAAATAGAACAGTAATATGGACCTCACCTTTTTATCAAATATCTTTAATGTACTCATTTCAATATTCTACTTTCCAAATGAGGTGAATTAACACCTTCTATTTACTCACACTTCCTCTAATATTTGCTTAATTTTCTTTAATTTTCTAGCATCTTGTGATTCACCGAAATGTCCATTAAACCAATTAAAGCTGAAAAGGAAACCTCTCTCCATCATATGACAAATTAAGCAGCAATTGGATTAGTGAGGGTCTTTTAATGTTGTAGACTCCTAAACATGCGGTGTATATGGTGAGCCTAAAATAGGTGTTCAATCAGATGGTCTTGTGCTAAATCATGGCGTTAACATGGAAGCTCAGGAAACTGGGAGTTGAAAATAGCTTCAACTGCGTTAAGAGCGTCGGTGTTGCTCGACTGATTATGTGGAGAAGACGGCTGGTTTCTGATTTGCAGGTGTGACAAGGTTATCACAAGCTCTTTTTAAGGTAGTGGGTACCATTTGTTGACACTATGAAGGAAAAGAAAAACAAATGGAAAGAAAATGAATTAGACTTACATTTAGTAACTTCCCTTTGATGTCGTTTTCATCATGTTAGGCCAAATATTTAAAAAATTCATGTTTAGCATCCCTGCCCGCTTCCTTTTTTGAGGCTGCCTGCTTTTTTTTATTTTTTTTTTTAAATTTTTTTTAATGAAACAAAAAGAAAAACATACTGCTAAAATGATCTTTTTCTGAATTAAAAAAAAGGGGCCTCCTTCCTTTTTTTCAAAAAGGCAGGACACTAAACATGTTTTTTTTAATTATTTGGCCTTAGGACATTTCATAAAGAGGAGGAGTTAATTTGATATCACTCACCTAACTCACCTTCAGATTATTTGAATATTAATATTTTCAAGCGAATTACACTATATATTTATTAACTGTGCATTTGACTTTTATATGCATCTCTGCTAACTCCATTCTTGTGGAATAGATTGCAAATAAGGTTTTGTTTGTGCCACTTCACCTAACTGGCACGACTACCGTAAATCTCTGTGTATAAGACGCACCTGTGGAGGCGAGATAGCTCAGTGTCGAGGCGCGATAGCTCAGTTGGTAGAACAGTGGGCTCATTATCCGGTGACCCAGGTTCGAAACCAAGTCGATGCGCTAGTGCCCTTTGGTAAGGCATTAATCCTCATTACCAGGTCTCTCGGAGAGGATCTAAAGCCGTCGGTCCTCTGGTTGCTTACTAACAAACATTTATGCTTTCTTAGCAGTCAGGTAAAATAACCACCAATTCTCATCACAATTCTCAATTCTCACCTGTGTATAAGACGCACCCCTATTTTTTTTAGACAAGGCCGAAAAAGAAAAAAAATGTTGTAAAACTAAATATCTAGCCTTTTTGGTGATTTTACACAAAGTTGCTAAATATTGATTTTTAAGTCATCACAACGCATCAGTTTTCCATGAAAAATTGGCTTCTATTAAGAGAATACTTGATACTTTTCCGTCTTTCTCAGCGAGTGTTGGATGGCCGTCATACTGCAACGCACTCGCTACCATAAATCATATTTACGCCAAGAGATGTCGCTGCTCAATAATAAACTTTTTTTTTGTTTGTTTTTTTGTTGCCAACTCCCAAGGCAGCAAGCCAGGTCCGTGTTCGAAAACCCAGGGGGGAAGGACCTTCATTTTACTGCGAGGCACAGTTGAAGGCGCTGATTTTTCCTTTTGAACTTGTCACAAATAATAGTAACAATGTGGTTTTTAAAACTAAAGATGACATACAAATTTTCCTCCGAGTCCAATTAGAAATCCGGACATAGGCAGCTAGTGTGGTTCTATAGTTTCCGAGTGGTGAGTCGACACCCCATGTATGACTTAGCTGGGAGACATTTTTACTCATGGTGCCATGCCGGTGCTCTTCCGAGTACGGGTGTGCGTCGCCCGGCACAGTCCCAGGTGGAGGGGGCATAAATCGACACTTTAAAAAAAAAAATCTCTTCTCTTCAAATTAGGAATGTAGGTTAACTTCTAATATTATTCTTTATTTGCATTATGTTGAGACACAGAGATGGTCGTACACCGCTGAAAGGTAGCATGTTGAGGACTCAAAATGTCTTGTGCCTGTGTATAAGACGCACCCTGAAAAAAGATGCGTCTTATACACAGAGATTTACGGTATACATTGTCTGCTGGAAGCAAGGAGGATATTAATGCATATAGGCCTATCTATAAACACATCATCAAGAAACTTCTGGTTCTAGCCCAGGAGCTCTCTACCTTCAGGTAGATTGTTATGTGTGCAATAATTGTTGGTGGTTTTGGCAGACCTGTTTGTACAATGGGATGTCTACAAGAGGATAACCACCTTTCCTTGCCAAGTTAGTAAGGAAACACCTGATTCCCTGACATAATGGATCACAATAAGGTAGTTAATGTTTTCTGACTTATCATCAAGAGTCAGGAAGATTTACAACATCTCATGATTAAAGACCGTGCTTAGTTTAGTAAATCCCCAAATACTGTTCTTAAAGGTAATGCAAAGTTATGGGAAATTTTGAAAAGTGGATGGATAGTAATTCTTTAAAATTTTGATATATTTTGATGCCCCTGTGGATGTATTATAAGCAATAGAAAATTTAGCCCCTAAAACACTTCTGCTTTCAAGCAAATTGAATAATCAAAATTTACCGGTGCTCCTGGTAAATTTCAAATATTTCAAATAGCGCCTAAGGCCATGAAAATCTCAGAATATGCAGTTTTGATATATGATTTCCAAACGTGAATAGCAAATCGGTCGATTGTAGTCAAGAAACATTGTTTTAAAGCTAAAGTAATATCAGTCTTGAGAGGGAGCTATACAACATAAAGAGTTTATTACTTCTGATTTCATCACTTTAGACTCAATTTCAACCGCGACAACGATCATTGAATATTTTAAAATCGCATATGCTTCCAATATATTCATTTGAATCAAATTCATGACCCAATACCAAAACTTTTTATTACCTTTAAGGTGTTTTTTAAAATTTAATTTCAGCTGATACACATCAAGATGCTAATAATTCTATGCTGCTATTTGTTCTTCTCCACTGTAGCCAGGATGTAAATTCCCTTTTGCAAAGAACCTTTGTAAAACAAACAAGCAGCTGTGCCTGTACAGGTCTGCAGTGTGCTTCTGGTCAGACACTAAATATACCAGGAAGCCTTTTAAAAATATTATTTTAAATTGAAGTCACTAAAGGAATTGATGTAGTTTATAGATGCATGCCATGGCCATTACCTTGTCATTCAAATATACTCTCTCTTTGATGGAGGCCTGGTGAATTCCCCTTTCTCCTTCTTTCCATATGCGCTTGTCCAGTACAGGTGATGTTATCACCTCCATCAGAGTAACTGGTCACATTCTAATCACTATATAATTGAATGAGACACAAAGTATGACACACCTGTCGTGTGTCAGCTTATGCAGAGGGGTTAATGAACTTAAGGTTTTGAACCATTACAGTGGTTCATCCATACCTTCATTGTAGGGCAATCTTTTTTTGAAAAATCCCATCAAGTTGCATGAAGAACCTGAAAAGTTGTCAACTTTTTTAGAGACATCAATAAAATTGGAATGATGGATTTCCATAGGATTTGTTTAGGATTCTACAATATGGAGCTCCTCAAAGTAATCTCCTGTCAAAATGTAGCCCCATAATGGAATTCTTTGAATTATGACTTTTGGAAGTATTTATATTAATGCTGTGGAGGACAATGTATCATTTTCTATTTTTAGATTCAAAGGAATTTTACGGTACTTTGTTGTAAACTTTTGGTTCATGGTACTGTATCATATATTTGATTGTTTACAAATAATTGCTTTTGTCATGGAATGTTATTTAACATGGATACCATCATACCTGTTTAAAAGGCTTATGAATGAAATCTTTTGATAAAAGTTCTGCATGGTTTGTTATTTTTTAAAGTAATCATTCAGCTCTAAAGAACGTAGATAAAGTTTATTTTTGAGTCATCCTATGTAAAGAGGCATCATGACTAAGAGTTCCTCTTGGTTCTTGTTATTTGTCTATTTACCAAAAGGAATGTCATCATGTATCTTTTAATAATATAGAAACATTCAAAGTTAAACCCCCCAGAAAAGCACTGGAAAAAATGAATTAAAACTTGGCTTAATGTATCTTGTCGCTTCATGCTATTTCGTCTGTTTGCCAAAAAGAAAGTCATCACATATCTTTTAATGAGACGCATGCAGCAAACAGTGGTAATAGGAAGATAATTATAGCTTTTGAAATCAAACAAGAATGTCCACCAAATTGAAAAAAAAAAATCTATATCACAAGAAATCATTGCATCCAGAAAGCCAGACCAATCAAACTGTACTTTGTGAATTATGACCACATACCCTGAGCTGTCAAAATGTGACTTACTGCCATTGTCTCCATGCCATGCCTGAATAACAAGGATATGCAGTGTATGTTCAAGATGAAAGGAACGGGGAAAACGGGGGTTGTACGACACATGCTCCTGCAAGTGCAACCATTCCTCTGCAGTCAATGTCCTTTGCTAATAGAATTCTTAACTTCATCCTTGGCCCGAACACTTTATCTAGCCCTGAACCTATATTGTAACCCTAAACTTAACCCTGAACCTAACCTTAAACATATTTCAAGTCTAATCCTAACCATACACTTTGGACAAGGTAAAGACCTGAGCAATTGTTACATGAGCATATATATGTCAGAGCATCAAACAAGGCATAATGATTTTAAGACAATCTTTAAACAAATGATTTAGTAGTTCTAGGGTTAGGGTTAGGGTTTGGTTGAGGGTTTGGTTGAGTGTTTGGTCCAGGATTGAAGTTCTGAAAGTGTATTGTTAGTGTTAGGGTCACATTTTGGTTTGACTTAAAGAGAAGGTTGAGTTCTGGGAAGAGGTGAAAAAAAAATTTGTGAGCGTTATCATTGTTATTATGCAAGTGTGGAAGATCATCAGATAAAAAATGTTCCCTGAAAAGCATGGCTCTTCAAAAGCAGTTTCATATTCTAAATATGGCATGTAACAACATAAAAATCAGGACGGATTTTTATGCCACATGTTCGTGTAGCCCCATATACATCTTTCTATGTACAGTGCTTGCCACTTTACCAAGACTGGGCCAAATTTCTTATCATTTTGATGATTCCAGAACCTTGCAGTACACACCAATGCTTATATGCTAGATGATCAACCTTTTCTGATCGATTCCACACCGTTTCTTTCACAATGCAATTGCATGACCAGAACTCAACATAATCTTTAAGTTAGTTTTAGGCCTAGGGTGAGGGTTAGGTATAGTGTTTGGTCCAGGATAGAAGTTTAGGAGTTTGGTTAGTGTAGGACATTGACAGCGGAGTAATCGTTGCTGGAACACATGACAAAGCTCTGAATAGAGAAAAAGGGCTAAGACAATCCCTTGTATTAGGAAATGAGGCTAATCTCTCTTGGATTAACTGATCTCTCTGAGGGGATTAGATATCCATTAATCATGTCTGAGTATCGTAATGTCTCCTCCCGCTGTGACAGGAGGTAATTGTTCTGGAAGAGATTGTGATTTACTTGCAATATTGATCATCCTAAAAGACGATGATGTCTTTATCATCTTCAAAACAGCAGTGTTTGTTTATGATGATGTAAAATGTAATACGCATCTTATTACTGTCTTATTATCTTATAACCCAGAGACCAGTAAATATGTGCAGGACCTCTGTTGCAGTTGCCATTAATTTGAACATGTAAAACAAAAATATTTTTAAAAATCGGCAGTTTACTGCTTCATATCTGAACCTTCCTTTAAACTGACATTTTTACTTGATCCATATTTCATGGTGTATTTTCAATGCAATGTTTTCATGACCTCTTTCCATTCTAATAACCTATATCATTAAAGTTATTATGCAAAGGCATGAAGGAATATTGGAAAGGACAGTTTCTGGAGGGTTTCAGAAGCTCTGAAACACAATATCAATTTTCTTAATCAAGTTGTCTCCCATCGTGGTAGACCTGTAGCAGGTTACAAGTAGACTGCGAGGGTTGTATAGCCTTAGGGTAACCTAGATTGCTTCACTGAATGTCATTGTACTGTGTCATGATTAACATGAATGGTTAAAGTGGCTGTTAGATCTGTGGGACATTCATACATCTCTCTGAACGAATGAAAGAGAGAGAGAGTGAGAGAGAGGGGGAAGAGGGAGAGGGGAGGGGAAATGGGGGGTAAGAAAGTGAGAGAAAGGGAGAGAAGGGGGGCAGAATGTGACAGAAAGAGAGTTTGATTAGAGAATGTATCTAAGTAATGTGATATCGCTTCTGTTACTATCGCTTCTGGTAACAGAAGCAACATCACATTATAAAGAACCAGAGAAAGTAGATGGAAAGCTTTGATCGCCAATGTCTGGAACAGACAAGGCACCTAGCAAGTAGCAAGCAATAGATAACAGATTGGAGGAGCCAGATACAGAAAGAAAGGAAGAAATAAGATGATATGATAAAGAGAAGTGATGAATTGAAATTCAAACTATTTTAGTTTTTAGATATTCTTTGATAGATGAATATATTTTTTAAACATAAGGCAGACATCAAATTTATGAAATGGAAATTCTTATGCTATTTGATAACCTAAAGAGAAACCAAGGTATGCATTCTTGACATATCAAGACATACAATCTAAGCATTCTTTCACCCAACCTCAGAACCTTCCCATATCAGCCTACCTATACACCCTCAAAATGTTATTGGTGAGAGGTAATGATTTTCCTCAGACTTGTAACTCTCTTCATGAAATATCAAATGTAGTTTGGGTAAATCCCTGGGTATTGTATTCGCTACCCAACCCAAGGCACACAGGTCGCTGAGTGACACATAACTCGACAGTCCTGCAAGGGAGAATTCTTTCCAAACTGCAGGGCATTTCATACTGAAAATGAACACCTTGCACTTTCAAAAATATCCTGTGACTGTATTTAACTGAAGTTAGAATCACATTTGCATGATAGGTTAGTTAATAATATAATTGGACAGTCTAGCTTGTTAATTAATAGCTGATAATATGGAACAGGTTTTTAATGCTTATGGGTTATGGGCAGTCATGAACTTATATATTCATGGGAAAATATAATGTAGGAACATAGGAAGACTCGATCACTCAATATTTTACAGTAATCTTAATAAAGACATACAAAATTAATTGTATTTTTTAAACATTTGTATATACTACTACGACTTATGTTTAAACTGCTATTAAAAAAATGTTGCTATAGAAAGAGTGCCATAATTTTTAATACCATTTTCACTAGAAATGTATAATATAGTTTAGATTTTTCTGTGAAACTTCTGCATCAAAGTGAATTCCATGTGTTCTCTTTCAATGTTATATGTAGACGTACATCAACATTGCATTTGGTTGTGACTACAATTAATGTGGATGATCTTTCAAATGTGAACAGGGTGTGCACTTGCCATAACTGCAATGGATTCTATTGTTGATAATCTCTAAGGCCAATGCCATGTAGCAGCTCATATTGCCTGGGGGGTGAAGCTTCTATCAAATTGCTTTCAATGTAAACCTAACCAGCTATTTCTACTATTTACTTGCGCATACCTGCTTGTAAAGCAAGTTGAGTAAATTCGGCTTCTTTTCCAGCTCCGGTTTCATCACAAACTTCTCCTTGGTCCAGGCCTTAGAGCGCTTGTGATAAACAACTTCAGACTGGGACTGTGTGCAAGGTTTGGTCTAGCTTTCCCTGGATATATTGCTCAGTTTATATGCTTCTAATTGTGACCTGATTCAGGATTGGGTTTGAGGTGTTTAGTTATCTGTATTTAGGTCTTCTAACACTTTTCATTTAAATGCAAATTATCTCTTAATCCATCACTGATGCATTTGTGTTGAAGAACTCTAGCAGGGAATTGTGAGAACAGTTCTTCAAACTTGTAAAATACATTTCTCCTGGGCTTGTAACTTTTTGTGTTCATCAATTTGAATACGGTGTAAAAGTATACCTGTGAGAATCGATACGCATTTGAAGAGAATTTTTGAGCAGAGGAAGACCTGTTTGAATATGTTACTTTCAAGTTTTCTTTCCAGTACCTTGCATCTTTTGATCACACTCCACGTCTTATGCATTCTGTGGCCTCCTCATTGATGAAGCTGTGATGGAAACACCTTTGAGGAATAGGAATATCATTTTATGAAGTGTTCGGAAATAAAGATGATGTTTGCATGCTTCTTTGATGCTTGTTCCTAGATCTGAGGTGAACTTCTGATCTATACTTCATTGCCAGATTTCATATTGTTTCCATGGAGGATATGAAAAATAAAACATGGAGGACTTTTGGGAGAGTAAATAGGAGTCAAACGTGACTATTTTCACCTAGTAGTACAGAAATGTGAGAATTTTGTAGTCGAAAAGGATTCTGACGTGCTTTCATGAAGGAATATCTGATTTTCTTCTTTGGATGATGTTATTCTTTGGATGATGTTATTATTTATTTGACAACATGATGAGTCAGGTAAAATAGTTTATATATTTCACCAAAGAAAAAGTAAGAATAGATCTCTTGACATGACAATCAATTAATGTTCAGGTAATTCAGGTATCGCTATGTAATGTTCATACACAAGACTTTTTTTTCTTCTTCATGCAGTCAGTATTATATCAATTTTCTATTTCCAGTGTGGAATTGCCAAAAAATTACTCTAAACCTACCTTAAAAGAACTCAAGACATTATTAAGACACTATCCAAGCACAATCACATGATGAGTATCAAGGATATATTCAGCTGACGGGGAAAGCTTCATTTTATTATTTGGCTATCTATAGCAAATCCTGAATATTTATAGAGATGCTAGAGATGGTTTCAGTTAAAAGTTCATCCTTTGTAAGAACAATATAATCCACTTGTTTGATGGGTAAGACGAGTGCATTGGCAGGATATTATTATTATTATTATTATTGGCAGGATATTAGTGATCGAGAAGGGTTGGAAAAGAGGAGAGAAGATAAATGAAGATTAGAGGGTTAGATGAAGGAGGAGGAGGAGGAGGAGGGGGTGGATGTGGAAGAAAAGAGGAAGAAATAAAAAAGGATGTAAAAGAAAGAAAAAAGTCTTTAAAAAAGTTGTTAATGTATTTCTAATTTCTTAATAGTTTCAAGTCAATGGAAATGAGTCATAATATACGAGGAAAAAAATAATAGGACAAAAAGAAAAAAAAGAAATGGAAGTTGTGATGTATTGATGTTATGATTAGCTTGGAGGACTTTATATTAACTAGTTTATATTTGTTAGTGTATGATTATATCATTAAAAAGAATATTAAAATTTAGCTTTTTTGCCAATCCAATTATTCACAAAGTCGGAAGTAAGACAAGTTTACTTAAAGATAAAGTTGAGTTCTGGTCATGCAATTGCATTGTGAAAGAAACGATGTGGAATCGATGAGAAAAGGTTGATCATCTAGCATAGTAAGTATTGGTGTGTACTGCAAGGTTCTGGAATCATCAAAATGATAAGAAATTTAGCCCAGTCTTGGTAAAGTAACAAGCACTGTACACAGAAATATGTATATGGGGCTACATGAACATGTGGCATAAAAATCTGTCCCGATGTTTATGTTGTTACATGCCATATTTAGAATATGAAAGCATTTGAAGAGCCATGCTTTTCATGGAACATTTTTTATCTGATGATCTTCCACACTTGCATAATAACAATGATAATGCTCACAAATTATTTTTCACTTCTTCCCAGAACTCGACCTTCTCTTTAAGACTAGAGCATGTAGTTTATACTTTTCCACTATGTGGAATTCCCCCATACATTTGCAGTTTTATGTTTTCCTCCATGTTCCCCCAGGATGTATCATATATCCTTGAATGTTCCGTAAGGTCAGGTTAATAAATAATTAAATTATGAGGGGAAGGAAAATTCAGATGCTATCTGGAGGAACTTGGATATGTTAACACATAATCAATTAAAGAGAGGAAGAATGGTCAATATTTCTGATTCTGAATCAGCGTCTGAAGGTACATGGTTAGCCGTGACGTGTGGTTTATTAACTATTTCCTCTTCATGCTTATTATGGAGGGGTTTTTTTTTTTGGGGGTGTTGGTACCTGATTATTACTTGTTCTGAAATAAATCGTTGTGATATATACTATGTAGTTGTGATTGTCATTTGGGACTTTACATATATCATTGAAAGGAAATACCAATTTCACATTTTTGCTAGTGCAGTGATTCAAATAGTATATTGCACAAAAATCAAATGATTGTCACTTAAAGAAATTGTATGTAAGGTACATGTACAACTGTTGTTGGTGTGATGCCCAAGAACTAAGTAAAAGCAATTCATTATCATCATTGCCTTGTGAACATTTTATGAAATTTTAATTTAAATCCTTTGAATCAAAAGAAATGAAAATAATTTGTAATTTTTGTTTTGTTTTGCAGGAGCAAATGGCTCACCAGATTGAGGAGCTGAACAGACAGATCATAGAGGAGAGACAAAATACAAGAAGGTAAGAATTATGGAAGAAGAAAAGAGAGAAGAAGCAGAATTAAATACATTAAGTATTCACAGAGTTTGAAAATAAATAAATGATATGATATGAGCTATGAGATATTTAGGAAATTTGATTGCATGAGAGGAAGAGATATGTAGATATAGAAAGATTTTAATTATGCCATGAGGTGAAATAAATAAATGAAGATGAATAAGATGAATGAGATAGAGAGATAGATGAATAGAGAGGGAGAGAGAGAGAGGGAGGGAGAGAGAGTGTGTTTGGGGATAGAAAAGGAGGAGGGGAGAGAAAGGGGGTGATGGGATAGAGAGAGAGAGAGAGGGAGAGAGAGAGGAAGGTGGGGGAATTACAGAAAAGGTCCAGTAAGAAGCTGATGGCATTTTTTTAAACTCACAAAGTCTTTGGTGATAATAGGTGGAAAAGCAAGCAACCTTACTTAAGGTCTTTAAGATGCTATAGAGAACACCTTGAAATTTTTTGATTTCCTGCTTCCTCCCAACCGTCCTTGATATCCTGGATGCCTTTAAAGTGTTCAGATTCCTGTTCTCCTCCAGTTCCTATGTTTATCACCAGACCATGGTGAGTTCCAACCAGCTGTGACATCCCCCTCCTAGCATTGCTGAGAGATACTAGATCAAGGATTGATCTGATGAGCACCAGAATGGCATTAATCCTGTATCAGATGGTAGGAGGTGGTGCCCTTCTGACTCTAAGTGGACGATGATAGGTCAAAATGTCCTTTCCTTCATATCTCCTGTATCCTTGCCTCATCACTCGTCCCTTCATCAAATCGTTGAAATTTAAGACAGAACTAGGGATTAAAAGTTCCATTAAGAAACTGATGGAAATGTTTTTTTTTCTGATTTACATTCTGTTGTTATGTAGGTGGAAAGGCAACAACCTGCCTTCAGATCTTTAAGATGCTATAGAGCACACCTTGAAATTTCTTGATTTCCACGCATCCTCCCAACCATCCTTGATATCCTGGATGCCTTTAAAGTGTTCAGATCCCTGTTCTCCTCCAGTTCCAACGTTTATCACCAGACCATGGTGAGTTCCAACCAGCCATGACATCCCCCTCCTAGCATTGCTGAGAGATACTAGATCAAGGATTGATCTGCTGAGAGCCGGAAGGGCATTAATCCTGTATCAAATGGTAGGAGGTAGTGCCCTTCTGACTCTTAGTGGATGATGATAGGTCAAAATGTCCTTTCCTTCATATCTCCTGTATCCTTGCCTCATCACTCATCCCTTCATCAAACCGTGGAGGGAGGGGAAAATGGACTGATCAAATGAGCAAAATTAAATTAATGGCTGCTACTTTTTTAACCCAGATATGGATGTCATTGAATTGAGACCCCAATAAAATATAAAACAAGAAATTGTTTGCCTTGAAGTAACCAGGTGAAGCTCATTGTATATTGTGGAGTAAGAAATAGGTGACATCCCTCATTCATTCATTCATAAAACTTGGAGGGAGAGAAACGTCACATATCAAAAGAAAGAAAGGGAATACATTGCTGTTTGACTTGTATGCATTTTCTTAGAATTACAGATGCCATTTATGTGAAATCCCTCGAGATATAAGATAAGGAGCTAAAGCTTGACAATTGTTTTTGTATAAGGAGGTATTTCTACCTATTTTGTGATCTGAGCTTCAACAAATTTTGACTTTTCTTTTCTTTTTGCAACTTGTGATTTGTCCCTGAGACCTTTCTGCTTTTACCAAGTGGATTTCTTTCAATATTGGAGCACCCTTTAAAAAGCTGAACTTTGACTTCGGAGACAGAAAATGTGATTGCTGAGAACCAGAAGGTCATTAACTCAATGTTTAAAGATAAAGTTCAGTTCTGGTCATGCGATTGCATTGTGAAAGAAATGGTGTGGAATCGATCACAAAAGGTTGATCATCTAGCATATAAGTAGTGGTGTGTACTGCAATGTTCTGGAATCATTAAAATGGTAAGAAATTTGGCCCAGTCTTGGTAATGTTACAAGCACTGTACACAGAAAGATGTATATGGGACTACACGAACATGTGGCATAAAAATCTGTCCAGATTGTTATGCTGTTACATGCCATATTTAGAATATTAAGGCATTTGAAGAGCCAAGCTTTTCAGGGAACATTTTTTATCTGATGTTCTTCCACACTTGCATAATAACAATGATAACGCTCACAAATTATTTTTCACCTCTTCCCAGAACTCAACATTCTCTTTAAGATAAGAGTTACAACATTCCTGCTTGAGGAGGTTGCTTGTGTTGTGATTCACCTAAAGAGGGCAGCATGTTATTTATTTGCCAGGGGATTTCCCCCTTCTTGCCATCTAGCTTCACTGGAGCCTGACCCTCTAAATATTTAAACGCAATTACCGACGTCCTTCCCATCATGCACAGGGCAGGGTTCCGTGATCCAATCAGTCAGGAGGCCTTTCCTTCCATTTCACTACTCCCCTGTGTCATACTATTTTCTTAACCTCAATCTGAAGATGTAACAAAACAGCGACTATTATTGCTTTTAGTGATGAACAAGGTTTTTAAAAAAGGTTTAGTAGAAATGTTTCTTCATGCTTGATCTGAAACAGAGCACACTTGATTGAATTGCTGGTGGTAACAGGAGTGCAGGAGCTTCCTGGGTTGAATCATGGTATCCTACTGCACATGTCATTTCGTTGTTTTCTATATGAATTAGCATGATGACGTGCCACAGCAACAGGTTGTGGTGATGATTAGAACTGTCACTTTGACTGACTGACTTGAAAGGCTATCATATTATTTGTGCAGTGAGTGTCATCTGCAGGGGAGCTTGACCCTAGAAACTGTTTGGATATAATTATTGTAGTCCTTCCTGCTTGCTTGCGGCTAGGTATCTCACACATCAAACCCTTTCTATCTCTCCATCTCTACCTGCTTCCCTTGTGCGCCCTTTCCCATACAGCCTTCCCCAATTCTCTTCCCCTGCCCCCTTTTTTGTAGCTGACACAGATTTTCAATTTACTTCACGTTTGTCAGGCTGTTCACCCACTTCATAGGAAAATTTTGTGAGATAGATCTTATTCACCTTTGCTTTATGCTTCATGAATTCCCTAAAAGGTGAAAAGAGCAACCCTGGACATGTTTACATTCTGTAAAACTAGACCTTAAAGGTAAAGACCAGTTTTGGAAACGCCCCTCTCTCAAAAAAATATAATGGAAGCTCTCATTACCAATTATGTGAAAGAATATGTTTTGACTAATACGTGATGATACAAATTTTGCCGGGAAAGTCGGGAAACCGCCTACTAATTGATATATTTGGTAAATTATTATATCTACTGGGACCAAATAGATATCGCGCACGTGGTCGCGTAGTCCCATATACATCTTTCTGTGTAAAGTGCTTGTAACTTCACCAAGACTGGGCCAAATTTCTTATCATTTTGATGATTCCAGGGGCCGTATTCTGAACCCTGTGTTATCTCTAATATTGTTGTATCTTTGAAGATAAGATAAAGTTGGTATTCTGAACATTGTTGTAACTTTTGTTGTATCTTTTCTCTCATTTCTTTGGTCGCGCCTCCGCTCAAACTTTTGTGCGCTTGTAATAGTGCGTAGTATTACAAAAATGGCGCTTAATCCTCATTTGCATATGCGCACGGGAGATAATATGACAAGATAATTGGTATTCTGAAAATTGTTGTATCTTTTATCTTATCTTATCTTGCATGGTATTTACAACAATATTTACAATAGGTAGGGGTTGTTGTATCTTTCGGGTGATATAATAGCGGCAATATTCCTTGCCCAAAACCAACTTCGTGCCAATAGACGAGTTAGAAGAAGATTGTGTGTTGACCGGAGACATCACAGATGAGAACTTTCTAAGAAATTACATGCTAGGATATGACGATTTTAATGCTCTCATCTATATACCACTAATTGAAAGCGTGACTTGTCTTCATGATCCACATGCCACAGCGCATATGATGAAGCGCGTAATAAACACTCAATTTACTAATTACGCCCAAGATTAGTATGCGCTAGGCGCATCATTAGATATGGCATAAAGTGTTCCTATTGGTTGACCTACTTATCATGCTTATATAAAATAGATTTTGATTGGTAGGGTCCATAAAAATGGGCGTGTCAACAGTGGTCAAAGATAAGATAGAGGCGGTCCTTCAAGAGATAACACAGGGATAAAATGATTTTCAGAATACCAACTTACAACAATATTAGTGCTGTGTTATCTCTGGAAGATACAACAAAAGATAACACAAAATTTACAACAATGTTCAGAATACCACCCCAGAACCTTGCAGTACACACCAATACTTATATGCTAGATGATCAACCTTTTCTGATCGATTTCACTACGTTTCTTTCACAATGCAATCGCATGACCAGAACTGGTCTTTATCTTTAACAACTATAATAAGTAGTTATAAACTTATTATTTTTTTTAAACCTGAAAAACAGGAAATATGTTTATCGGGCTTTTGTAATTTATTGAAGTAAGTCTATAATTATGTACTTCACACCACCGGGCAAGTTTTATATATTCAAATTTGATTTAATCTCTGTCCATGTACCAACCTACCACCAGCCCTTCCCCTTTCTTTCTCTCTCTGTCTGTCTCTGTCTGTCTCTGTCTCCCTTTCTCTCTTCTCCTTTTCTTTGAGAGTCTGGGCATTCACCTATAAAAAAAAAAACATTATAATAAATACCAAATATCAAGTCAGTTTTAGTTTTGGGTATAATTTGTTTTAGAAGGATAGGTCCCATTACAAAGCACTGAAAGCAGAAACACTTGTATCGTATCAAAGATGAACTCAACCAGTGGGCTGAGTACCTTGTTGAACTTGCTAATCGGTTGCAAGTAAAGTGAGCCATCTATAGTCAAGATCCTTACAATCATGATAACAGTGGGAGTGTTAGTAGAGATGGGAACTCCACTGTGTATTATAAGACCTGGGCATGAATCATTGACAATTACATGATTGGGATGATGATGTATGTAAGGAGACCTGATTATTGAATGACTAATGTTGGTAGTTAAATAGAAGATGACATCTTAGACCGCCTTTGTTGATCACCCTCTTTGTTGATCACCCTCTTTCACTTGTTACTCTGACTAATAGTGCTTTCTCTCTCTCTCTCTCTCTCTCTCTTCCTCTCTCTCTTCCTTCCTCTCTATCTTCCTTCCTCTCTCTCTTCCTCTCTCTTTCTCTCTCTCTCTTTCTCTCTCTCCCTCTCTCTCTCTCTGTCTCTCTCTCTCACTCCCTCTTCCCTTTTCCATTTCTTTTTCTTCATTTCTCTTTCTCTCTCTTATAATGCTGGCTATCAATGGTTGAATAATTAGACATGATGCTTTTCTATGTTTTCTCTTGGATGTTCTTTAAAAATGTTCAATTTTGAGGAAGGTCAGTAAATTTGTAGAAATATGTATATATAAATAAATTACAACATTCAGGGGTATGAAATTACTAATGTCCAAGTTTTGGTATTTTATGAGAAAATGGGTTTTCAATGCTGTATATCTGTGAAGATTGATTTTAGTACCTTTGGAGTATCTTGCTATGTACCGGTATCTTTCAATCTAAGACATGATTTGTTTAAACACTTGTCATTTAGATTAATGCTTATTTAATCTGTTTAATTTTTACTACAAATAGTTGCATAAAATGACATATTCTTTATACATGTCATGAAAACAAACAAGAGAATTACAATGGCATATGAAGTGTTAATATGAACACCATCTTAATAACAAAAATTAAGACAAATGTCAATAAAAACTCAGAAAATTATTGAAAGCACTATTGTTAACATGAAGAAAGAGGGGGTGGTTTAAAATAAAGTTAAAAGGCACATTAGTGAAATGAGGTGTCTGTTGAATTTGTGAAAAATCACTTATATTTGCACCTCTCTGTTCAAAATCTTGTTTGAATGAGCCATCATGAAATTAAAGTGGGGGAGAAAATGGGATTAAATTGATGAAAAATGGGTCAGAATCAACAGAAAGTCTCAGACTGTTTAGCTTCATGAATATGCAGAGTCATGATCTTCTGGTTTTCTGCGTTGATGAGTCTGCAGGTGCACATGATGCACCTGTGTCAATAAAACATGGGTGGAGGGATTAACCCCTTTTGTACTGAGTGTATTGGTGAAAATGTTATTAAAGATATGTGGGGTAATGGAATAGGATCGAAATGGTTAAGTGATGTACCCATGCCATGCAGGGATTAATTGGAGTGGTGAAATTTGATCATCGTAGGCTAGATAATTCGATATGAGTGGAGTTTTGGTGTTCAAGTTTAATTCTGTCTGGAAGTCTGGATGTATTTTTTATATTATTTTAAAAGCATATATTTGGGACTGAACTGTATTCATTGGTTGTTGGTGGATGCCTGATGTACAACATCAATTTGTTCCCCCCCCCCTCATCTTTTCTTCAGCATTCTCACTGTCTTATCTGTTTGTCTTAGTTTAAATTAATATTATTTACATTAGCATACTCCATGCCCGATTAATGATGGCCCATGTGTTGTGGGCCTCCTAATTTATGACACAAATACACCCACACATGCTTCCAGCCTTGTTAATGACTTGAAGGAATAACAAGTGACGTAAAACAATGTCACTGAATGGACCTGGCTGCATGACATTCCACACTCATCTCATGGTAATTATCAATCGATGAAAATATGTGATGCAGCACGTTAATGAGTAATTAAGGCAGGAGTCGATTTACCATGCCACCCTTATGATCCAACCAGGCGTCAGTATTTAATTTGACAGACTGACAGACTGTACAGAGTGTTTCAAAAGCGCTACTGTGCCATTTGGCATATGTTGTTTTTTATAATGTGTCTCAAAAGAAGATTTTCAGTGCAAAAAGAGAAAATGATAGCAAACATTCAATTTGACAGATTGACCAACTGTATAGGGTGTTTCAAAAGTGTCATTGCTCTATTTAGGATATTTTGTTAAGTATAATGTGTCTCAAAAGAAGATCAACAATGCAGAAATGATAATGGTAGCAGACATTAATTGGACAGATTGGTTGGTTGGTTGGTTTGTTTAACCTGACTGCTAAGAAAGCATGTGTATGCTTGTCACAAGCAACCAGGGGATTGACGGCTTTAAGTCCTCTCAGAGGGACTTGGTAATGAGGAATAATGCCTTACTAAAGGGCAGTAGTGCATTGACTTGGTTTCGAACCCGGGACCTCCAACCACTGCTCTACCACTGAGCCATTGCACCTCCTCAACTTAATGAACTGTACAGTATATTATAAGTGTTACTGCTCCATTGAGGGTATGTTGTTAAAGATAAAGACCAGTTCTGGTCATGCGATTGCATTGTGAAAGAAACGTTGTGGAATCGATCAGAAAAGGTTGATCATCTAGCATATAAGTATTGGTGTGTACTGCAAGGTTCTGGAATCATCAAAATGATAAGAAATTTGGCCCAGTCTTGGTGAAGTTACAAGCACTGTACACAGAAAGATGTATATGGGACTACGCGACCACGTCGCGATATCTATTTGGTCCCAATAGATATAATAATTTACCAAGTATATCAATTAGTACACGGTTTCCCGGCAAAATTTGTATCATCACGTATTAGTTAAAACATATTCTTTCACATGATTGGTAATGAGAGCTTCCATTTCATTTTTTGAGAGAGGGGCGTTTCCAAAACTGGTCTTTACCTTTAAGAATAATGTGCCTGATAAGTAGATCGGTTGTTGTTCTCAAATGTGAATGATTATGAACACAAAGTGAATGTTGATTTTTTTTTCTTTTTCATGCATGCACAAATCGTTGACTGCCAGCAAGAAGGCCATAACTGCAACTGACATTACAAAGCTCTTACGGTCTTCTTGTGAACAGCCTAGAAATGAATCGTCTGTTTGGAGCCAGAAGGGCATTAACTGGTATCACCTTACACAGAGTTAACACCCTTCTGGCTCCAAACAGACGGTATGTAAGCTGGCAGTTGGTTCCGATGTTGGATACTTCAGAGGAAAACACATCGACACAATGAGGGCAGCTTTTCCCCCGTTCTTAGGGTTGTAGCTGCACTTTTGTGCTAATAAATATAAGCAATCAAACAATAATGGGGCATTAAGAGAGTGATTGGATGAGGGGAGGGGGAATGGGGTGATGAAGAGAGTGGTAATGGGCAAGAGAGAAAGAGAGAGAGAGAGAGAGAGAGATTAGTTGAGACCTCAGACAAAGGACACATGGATAGGAATATGAAAATTGTTTGTATATGAATTATCAGATATAAGAGCAGAAGGATGGAGAAAGAAGATTGAGAGGTGGAAAAAAAGGGTAAAGGTAAATGGACTTCAAGTGGACATACAGGAAGAGAGTTAAGGATGGATTGAGAGACTTGTAGGAGCAGATGAGTCAGGATGGACAGGAAGGGGAGAGAGAGAGAGGCTGTTCACACCGCAAGGGGGGACCGTGGGCGGACCGTGGATCGCGCTATCGTAGCGCGACCCACGGTCCGCCCATTGGTCGCCGGATTCACACCGCAGTGAGATAGCGCGGTCTATCGTAGCACCCCTTTTTGAGAGGTCCCGTTGCCATGACGCGTGACGTCATGAGGTCAGAGCGGTCAAAGATTTCGCGCTATTACGAATTAGGAGTGTTGAGTTGTACCGATTCAGATTCAGATCGCACAAAATAGAATGAGAATAAAATTCCCAGCGTGTAGAACGATGACTTCTGGCGTGCTATCGTAGCTCCGGCAGATATAGCGGTCTAGCGCGCTAGACAGCGCTATCTCGTGGACCACCCCAAGAGGTGGTCCAGTGACACGCCGTTTGGCTCGCCGTGGCTCGCTGTTGGGCGGACCGAAACGACGTTGTACCTTCCACACCGCAGAGATAGCGCGGTCTAGCGCCCGCTAGACCGCGCTATCACTGCCGGTGTGAACAGCCTCAGAGAGAGAGATAGATAGAGATGGAAAGAGGAGATGAGCTGGTAGAAGATGAAAGTGGAAGACAAATCTCGAGAGAGAGAGAGAGAGAGAGAGAGAGAGAGATAGAGAGAGATAGAGAGAGAGTGATAGAGTAGAGGAGAAGACAAAAGACATTGAATTTGAGCTCTCAATTAATCACATTTATTTCCACGTCTTTGTGGCAAGGCGGAAACATGCCTTGTGTTTGCTCAGAATGAATTACGAATCTGCGCAAACTAATAAACGCAGCCCATCGCGGGACCAGGCTCTCCGCGCGAGGAGCATAACGTTTACTCGGTCCCATTATGAGGGGGAAAGTGTAAGCGTCTTAACAAAGGACAGTCACGTAGTGGGCCATGGATAGTTAGTTTCAATATCGACCTCCGTCGTTGTGTATTGGAACCGGCATTCATCACAGACAATGAGAGAAGACTTACTGATAGCGTCCCTCTTGACATTGTAAATTTTAAAATCAGAAATACATCGGTTATTACTTACTATCTGCAATGGAACAAGGTACATTGAACTGCTTGTGTCAATTTGCTCTTGCTAGCGCTGAATTCGGCAGGTTATTTTTTGTCGGTTTTGATTTTAAAGATTTTATTAAATCTTGAGAAAGTGCAACGTTTATGGGACAGACATGTAAGTAGCACATCATCATTGAGATATGTGTCACAAACTCAATGCCATTTCAAGGGGTGGAGAAAGTGAATCATTTCAGAATTTTATTTTTAAAAAGAAGTAGAAAATGTTATGCTATTACGAAAATGATGAGCTACAATATGTGGTCATCTGTGTAATTATTGAGAGAGGGATAGTGAGCGAGAGAGAGAGATTTTTCGTTGTTGAATAAATATTAAAATTAAACTCTATAGGGGCATCTACACTGCAAGCAAAAAAACTTTTTTTTCTCCTTAAGGTTCCAGAATTTTGTTGGATTTTTTTTTTTTGTTAACACTGGCCGAAACTCTGCTGGTTTTTTGTAGTGTCAATGCTTGCTCTCAAAACACCGGTGAATTACCCGGTTTTTGCTCATGTGACTCTCTTTGCTTCTCCGCTAACGCCTGCAGAGCAGCAACGAGAGGCGCATGCGCACAACTCTCAAACAAATAACAGAATTAGCAAACACCAACATTTTTCATGTTTTTTTTAGTAGTGTGAATGTAGTTTTAAAAAACAAAGAGTTTTCATATTGTTTTTGTCTGTAATGTGAATGGACCTTATTTATGTGATTTCTTGAGTATACATGTATTCCAAATCATCTGTTTATTGAGTTTTCTCACTTTTGTGAGATTTGATTTGTGTATTAAAGATACTATGTCCCTTTTGCAGCCAACATCAAATTCTGTAGAACTTTGCAGGAATTATGAATATGTCATGTATGTCCTATCTGTGAAATTTAAACGTTAGCAGTGTCCTAATATTCAAATTATGCAAGGAAACCCGTTTACTTGCTAGACTTCACTGTCAGACACTATTGAGTGACTGACTGGCTTTTTCATCTTTGGTAATAACATACATAAAATGAGCTGTAAAGGGTACATGAGCATTTGTCTACATCAATAACCCACTTCTTGTAATGGCCAAAATTAAACTGATTGAATCTTTGCGCAGCATAAAACGTACGACCATTCGGTACAATGGTCTGAAAAATCAGACTATTACTTACTGGCTCTATAGCTCCTAAGTCGATTCGACAACTAATAGTCGTTATTTTCCCACTTAAAGACATTTTCAAGCCCCCCTTTTTTTAGGGAAGTTCTAAATTAGTATTGTCTTTCAAATGCCGTTGGAATTTAACCTTTTCATTTTTTTGGCCTGCAAATGGGACATAGTACCTTTAAAGAAAATGAGGAATTCTATATTTTTTAACACTTTCAATCTCAGATTAACTTTCATGTGATTGGTCTGACATCAAGATATTGTAAACAGGAGAAAGAGAGAGATAGAGAGTTCAATTAAAATATAGAAGGGGGAGGGAGGGAGAGAGAGAGAGAGAAAGAGAGAGAAAGAGAGAGAGAGTGTGTGTGTGTGTGTGTGTGTGTGTGTGTGTGTGTGAGTGATAGAGAAGGGGGTAGATAAAGACTCTGTAAACTGCTGTCCTACATATATGTCATCTTGATATGAGTAAAGGAGTATTGTGATATAGACAGAGTATGAGTCATGTGGAATCATATAACCAGGTGAGAGACACAACAGCCAAGAAGCTTAGGCAAATCTAATCTAATTGTGGGACAAAAATTCATATTCTATGTCTCTCATGCTCCTCACTGTCCCCTGAACACACTCCCAAGCCTCACCTCTCTCTAACTCTCTCTCCCTCTCTGCTATTCTTCCACTCTGCTGCTCTTCTTCTCTTCCTCCTCCTCCCCCTCTCTCTTTCTCTCTCTCTCTCATATTCTTCCACTTTTATCTTCTACCAGCTCATCTCCTCTTTCCATCTCTCTCTCTCTCTCTCTCTCTCTCTCTCCAATTTCTACTCTCAGTTGTTACTATATGTATGCACTTATGCCCTTTTTTGCACTTTGTTTCTCTCTCTGACTCTTCCCAATTCCCTTCTCCATCTCTCTCTCTCTCTCTCTCTGTATTCCTCTCTCTCTCTCTTTCCCTCTTCTCCTCCTCTCTCTTTCTGCTAAACTCTGCCTTTGAATCTCTTGTAAATGTTGGCGCCTCTCTCAGGTGTTGTCTGGATCAATAATTCCTTGAAATGTATATGGCTGGCTTGTTTTTCCAGATTCAAGATCATTGTAATGTAGGATTCATGAATTACAGGTGAATCATAGTCAACAAGCGACAGCATATGAAATCTTTATTGAATAAAGCAGAAGAGAAGAGAGAATTATTGTGAGATTGGGAACCCTGGCACTTTATAAGTCAAAATATTTTTCAGATGTATTACACAGTTAAACTATTTTATCTTTTTAACATTTTTTTTCTCTTGTTCAGAGTTATAAGTAGATTGCAAGGTCAGTCAATTAATCAATTGATCCACACACAAAAAAGCATTAATTATAAAAATAGAGAGGGAAAATGATTTTTAAATGATCGCAAAGACTTGAGAAGAAAAAAAAACAGGGCAATTTCTATAGCATTGTCCATGATCTTTTAAAATGTGTGAACATTACAATTACACATTACTTAATGGGAACATGATATTGATTGGCAATGCAATGAAATCACGCTTTACTTGATTTCTCTAGTCTTTGTGATCATGCTATACTTCCTTTTTAAATGTTTATCCGTGCTTAGAGTGCCAGATTACATGAAAAGGTGGTACCTTACCAACAGTATGAGTGGACCTTGTAAATGTGCATGATGCCATTAAGTGATCCTTGCTAAAGAATTTCCAATAATAACTGATATCCGAGCAAAGAGTTGTGAGAGATGGAGGTCTGCGTAATGCTATGAAAGTATGATTTCCTGGGTATAGGATATAGTGGAAGGGGTCGGTGGGGGGAAAGCGAATATTGATTTTTATGCAAGATACGAGAACTGATGATTAGATCTATGATGAAAATTAGCAGTTTCTCTCCTGCTATGGAAGTAGGTTAGGGAAATCAATACACAGTGGAGAGGACGCGGGACTTGACTAAAAATGGTCAATATTGAGATGCTGATTTAATATTCATATGCAAGGTGGAAGTTGGAACTTGCAACTTATACGTGTGATCCGTGGTGTTCTGTATTAGGAGAAGTGAACATTTTCTCCTTTCCCTCCCCCTCCCTCCTACCTTTTTTAATGATTACATCTGTTTTGATGTGTAGATTGATAATGTATTGTGATATCCACATTCTAGAGATATTTTCAGTTGAATGGAAGTGCAAACTATTAGTGTGGATAAGGGAGGGATGGAGGGTGGGATAGAGTGAGGGATGGATGGAGTGAAGGACAGAGGGAGGGAGGAAGGGAGGGAGGGAGGGGAAGAAGGAGAAGAAGGAGAGGGGGAGGGAGGGAGAGAGGGTCATGTTTTGTGTATAGATGGATGGGTTATCTACAGAAGATGTAGACATATTTTTTGTTTTGTTTAAATGTATTAGATATAGAAGGAGCAAGATGGAGAATGGATACAGAAAGAGACAGACAGAGACAGAGACAGTCAGACAGAGAGAGAGAGAGACAGACAGACAGACAGAGAGGGAGAGACATAGAGAGACAGAGAGAGATAGAGAGGGGTGATAAAAGGAGTGTAAATGTGTGTGTGTGTGTGTGTGTGTGTGTGTGAGAGAGAGAGAGAGAGAGAGAGAGGGAGAGGGGGAATGTTTCAATTTGATAAAGTGGTTATGAAAGCTGCCTGAAGAAAGCGTGATGTAAACAGAAAACAAGATGGGCAGTGATGGCCAATAGCACATGAGTAATATTCTCATCATCACCAGCATTTGTTGCAAAAATATAAATATGACAGTGTCACAGAAATGGGCTTAGTATAGTTTGATGATATCTTACTCCTCTCTCTCTCTCTCTCTCTCTCTCTCTCTCTTCTCTCTACTTCTCTAGTGTATGCTTTTTCTCTCTTCCTGCATATCTTTCAGCCTCGAGCCTATTGTTTGTATATTTTATTATCTTCAGTGACAAACAGTCCTGCCCCTGCTGTCTCCTATCAGCATACACATATTCATAAATTGTTTATATCTTTTTCACTTTTTGTCTTCTCTCTCTCCACCTCTCTCTCTTTACCCGGTTTTCACTTCAACTGGGAAAAACATCATTTTGTGTTTGTTTGGGAGGGGGGGGGGGTTGTCTATTACATATTCTCCCTTTTTGTTCCTCCCTAGCTTGTAATTTGTTTCATATATAGATGCTTATAGAATCATGTTTCATCCTCTTATCTCCTCTAACCCTAATCCTTTCTATCTGTTTCACCTACATTATCTCTCTACACTTCATCATCTCTCTGTCTCTATTGCTGTCTCTTTCTTTCTCTCTCTCTCTCTCTCCCTATTTTTTTTTTCTCTTTCTTTCTTTCTCTGTTTCTCTCTTCTCCCCCTTCCCTCTATTTCTCTCTCCCCCTCTCTGTCTCTCTCTGTCTCTCTCCATGGTATCGACCCACTCAGACAGCTAGACACTCTCCCAGTCCTAGCAGTCTATATGCAAACAAGCTTCACTCAGTTAGACTCCCCTCTCTCTCTCTCCTCGCACACCTTACCATCCTAGACGACGACCGCCGCCGCAGTCATCCTATCTGGCCAAGGTGCTCTATTAACATGCGTGCTGTTACACGCATACACACATACCCGACATCCATTCATGAGGGAGCTTTGTTTTTCTCTGAATTGCCAGGCAAGTGCTCTGTTGTTTAGCCACGCACGCCGTCATCGTCGATGTATTGTTTAGAGCAGCAGGCTCTCATTAACTGTCGCCTACCACGTGTGTGTTGTACGCCTGGGTCAGAGAGACAGAGAGAGAGAGAGATAATGTTGAAGGCTTGATGCAGCCAGTGTTGTACGGCTTTGTGACTGCTAGCTGGCAGGCAGGAAGTCGAGTGAGGCTTGCACAGCAGGAGGATTGAAGCCGTCGATGAGCTGGAGACAAGATTACCTTAATGCCCATGTTAGCTCATTACAAGCTTTCTGTGGAAATCAAGCAGTTACTTTCTGAATGGCCTGCATACGTTAGAATGCTGTTATTTTAATGATATACTTCATATTTGTATGTGTATGCTGGACATCAGAGCGCCTCGAGCTATTTGTTGTGGAGAAAATGAGTTGGAGATGAGAGGTGCCTAGCTGTGTCACAATAAAAGGGTATTGTTGAAGGTAAGGATGCTATTGCTGCTGGAATATGTTTGAGAGTGATTTCTGTCCTTGAGAGCAGTCTGGGCTTCATTTCATTTTTTTTTTTTAATTTGATCCCCTTATTTTTCACCTTTAGTATAATAAGGAATATTTGGGATGAAATCTTACCCCATTGCCTACTGGAACCGAGTGTTTCTTGTATTGAGCCTCTGGGAATAAGAGATTCAGTAGTCAACGGGTTGACATACTTGTATTGTCTTCATCCTTAAGTGTACCGAGTTTTATCGCTAGGTTGATAACGTCTCTCTCTATTATCTATTGTTTGTAACTATCTTTATCTATTTATGTATTTGTATATGCCTATTTAGGTATGCTCTTAATGCTACAGCTATCCTGTGCATTAGTTATTTATTGTCCTATTTTGAAATCTTAACTGCACATATTATGAGAAATCAAATAATATTTATATTCTTGGATGTACCCCAGTATGATATTTTTTTTTTCTTTCTTGAACGGTGTACCAATTTGATTAAACTAGTGCCTAACCTTTAGGTAAGTAGTAAGATATCTTCCTCATAATCAGCCAGTGATAATTACACAGCGATGCATGTGATATCTCCAGAATCATGCCCAAAAGCCCAAATTCTGAAGAGCTGAGGCAAAATTTAATTTAAAGGATGCTTAACAAATCAGCATCTTTTCCATATGATATCAACATACCAGTTTTTACTCGCTTCCTTCGCCCTTAATGACTCAATCGGCATACCGGTACACAGCCCACGTTCCATTTCCTACCCGACCCCCTCAAACCTCTCATAATAATAATACTGATGCCCGCAGGTCGTGTAATACAGTGATGGAATTTATTGCTTTGTAGCCATGTAACCCTACCCCTTGAACGTGTCCAGCTATGACCCGGGATAGGGAGCGAGGGTTCCTTCAGGATCTCCCTCACTCTCTAATTCCGGCTCCTGCTCGCATCATCTCTTCTTGTGATTTGATTCTGATTATGGCTAGCGTAGTCTACGCTTATCAGACTCTCACCCAGCTTCCATAGGGATCATTACCTCTTAAACGTATTAATATTGCAATTGTTTTCAAGTAAGATATGTGTTGCATTTAGGCTTGTTAAAGTCGCATATTGCTTGAGTTCTATGATTGTCAAATGGCATACCTCCAGTAAGTTTAGTTGTCACTGTGTTTCATTGATATCTTATCAGGCTTTAGAACTGTATGTGCCCCTGAGTTCATCATTTGATTATATTCTGGATTGATATACTGCTCAATTCAAATATCTTTGTTTGTCTCATTTAAAAATCAGTATTTGACAATACAGATTTATGCCAGGTGATCATCACACGGGTACAATCGATACGGATGCCCTTAAAAAGTCTGATATTGTAGACTAGATTGTCAGCCTGCATGGAGCTCAATCGATCCTGGGGAGATGTATTAGTTTTGAATGCAGATTCTATTTTTCATTATAATGAAATCACACATTCCCTTGGCTTATGGTCCACTGTGACCTGATCCTGTCCAAAGTAAGATGATTTCATCAGCAACTGATGGATTTTGTAGGAGCTCAAGAAGAAATCTTGAGTTTAGCAGAGATGCCTAAATGTGGAGACATAGTTCATCTTTTGACTGTAGGATTTGATGTTGACTTATTTGGTTTGGAAATGAATGAAATGGAATGCACATGGAGAAGGGACAAGGGACAAGGAGGAGGAGAAAGAAGAGCATATGGGATAAAGGAAAATTGAATATATATATTGTAGCAATATTGCATAGTTGTTAAAAAGTGGAAAATATGAATGGTTATCCTCTGCCTTCAAAAATTTTCCAGTAAATTGGCCATCCTCAGTTTAGATTGACAGAACTTAACATTGTTTTGCTTTATCCTTTAAAAAATTCTGCTTGTGCATTGACCATTCTTTACGAGGAGGTAAACAAGGAAATACGCAAGTTTTTTTGTATCCCCTGTGTTAGTAATGAGTTGAACACCCTTACCTTAGAATAGCATGTTTCCTATGAATCTTGCATGTGTTTATCTATAGTAGGTGATGAAAGTGTCCTACATTCACCCTCTCCAAGCAATGGGGGTTGTTAGATGAAGTTAGGATGCGGTACATTGGGGTGATGTATCCAAATACAATTATTCTCCCTTTCCTAGGCAGATAATGTGATTAATCCAGCCATTGCTACGGCATCACTACGGCATCGTCTATGTCTTCAAGTCCCCTCCGGTATCTGAGTGTCGATTCTTACCTGCTAGATGCAGGGCCGTGAAGTGATAAAGGGTTTGGTTGTTACAGCATGATGTTTTACGTTCCCTATAGGAAAGCCCCAACCCATAGGAGTCTTCCAACTGATGCTGATTATGATGAGGTTTTGTCTTGGTGTTTAGATCGTTTACATCTTCAATTGAATTCCAAGGTTTACTTTCTTTTCCATTAATTCCATTTTGTATTTTTTCCCTTCATTTTTTAAAGGAGTTTTCATTGCTCCACCCCTATCTCTCTCCCTCTCTCTCACTCTCTCTGTTTCTCCTGACCTGATATGAGTGCTGTATAATATAGTAATAATGCCTAAAGTAAAGGATGGAATGAAAAAATTAAATACATCTCAGGAAATATTGGGGGTAAATAAGAAGCATAACGTAAAGATGTAGACGAGCAGAAAAAATACAACAGTAGAGATATAATATTTAAGATATACTCTGAAAAGAATCTGAACTAGCCAATGTTAGTTCACCTGAAGTATTCATTTTTCCTTCGAGGGGAGAAAAATCAAATACTGTTTTGCAAGGAGGGGCCCCGTTTAGATAGTGGAAAATACTATGCAAATTGCTATTTTGATTTCAAATGAATTTAGGGCAAATTGCTACCCGATACTTTCCACTTCCATGGCTTGCACGGATTGCTTTGGGCAAAATTTTGCTTTGAAATTTAGATTTCCCGCAAGACCCCAATCTTGGCCACAATTTCCATACATAAATCTGACTGCTTTTTTTTCTGAGTTAGAAGCCAGAGTAGAAATGAAGAAATTACTGGGCAAACTATCTAATTCATTTTTTCTGATTGGATTCATTCAACTGTAGTTGTAGCTTGGAATCATTTGTAGTTGTGTGTGCATGCAACAGGCAATGGCGTTGCTTTTGTAGGAAAATGACTACATTTCTTTCATTTAATTATAAGAGAAATGTAAAATCTAGCACTTGAACCATAAAATGAGGTGGAATTATTTTCACTATTTTGTTTTAATTGAGGGTACATTCTGGTCTGGGGTGGTATTTTGTAAACGATGTTATCTTTTTTGTTAGCAAGAACAATGTTATTTATCATATACAGTCAAAATTAGGACATGCCATTGGTTTAATGTCTACGCAAAGCTGGCTGCGTTCACGTAAACTTAAAAGAGACATCTCGGCAAGCAGTGTATATGTTTGTTCCATACATTCCTTATCATAAATATAAAATCTTTTTTAAAATACTGCCCCAGGTCAAATAATACATAAAAACACATACATGTGTACATATGATTAAGATAATTTTATGTTTGTTTTACTCTAGCATGCTCTATTATTCTTAATGTATACATTAGTGTATGTTTGGTCTCAATATCTCCTTGCATACAATGCATTATCCTTGCTCTTATTAAGTGCTTCATTGCAGTTTTCACTAACTTTACCTCTATGATTCACACTTTAATACCACATAATGGGAGACATTCTACAGCATTTCATGCTTCAATCCTTCACCAAATGAGTGACTTTTTACCTCATCGTTTTCTTATTTCATTCATTGTCTTCCTACCGGTCTCATCCTGTCTCCTTTTTCTCATCGCTTTCTGCAAAATACTCCATCGATGATTCATGTTGCTTGATAAACACATTCCCTTGAAATTCCTGCTGCGATTGTTGCTTGAAAATGCAAGCCCCCCGCTGTTTTCTAACACCGCCATCACCTGACATTCGTTTCATTAATTCCTCTCTGATTGGCCGAGAGAAAAATGATGGACCGAGGCAGGCAAGGTGTAGGAGTTATAAAGCTCATTCACACCCAATAAAAAGTGAAATCTAAATTGCGTTCTAAATCTCATTTTTCGTGCACCAGTTCACACATGGATAATACATAAATTCAATTTTCTTATCTCACTTCTGCTTACTCTATTTGTAATATAAAATGGTCCATAGACATTCTGAATAACACAGTAGATGGCAAATAATCATAGTTATTCACAAAAAATGTAATGAGTTTGATTTGAATCAGTATAAAAATCCATGAATCAGCAACATTATTTTGTTCACACATTAGAAATGTTTGATTGTAATCATGGTTGAATTTCGTTTTTCGAAGGTTTTTAACTGCTCTGTGTATGAACGGGCCCTATGTTGAGGAACTATAGACTGGTATGCTGCTGTGCATTAAATTGCGATAACGCTTGAGTTACTCGTTCCTCCTTACTGGCCTCTCCTTCAATGTTCATTCAGTCTTGGGTGAACATTGTGTCTGCACTCACTACTTATCATTTCAATAGAAATCTAAAAGACATGTCTGTGTATATGACCTTGACATTAAATGAGTGGTTTTTTTCTTCTTCAAAGCTTTTATTTTGAAAATAAGAGTTTGAACTAAAATGAAGGTGATCAGTATGAGCCTTTTATCAGCTTCTAAGCAACATCATCAAAATGCTGTCTGTCAAGAATGAGTAGGGCATTAAAATTGTGTGTAAGGATATGAATTATGGCTGTAAACAGAATATATTATGATTTATACATAAAAATGAATCACTAATCCTGTGGGGACTTTTCTTTGTTTTTATATTTATAATCTCCCTTTTGTACCGAAGAAAGAAAGAATAAATGCAATGAAGGCAAATAGACTTTAATATGATAGATGGATTGTCACATATTAGAGCTTTAGATTGGGCATTAAGATAATCATTACAATGTGTTGTTTATAAGTTATTCCTAATCACTGTATATGGATTGCCCTATAGCATATGAATTAATTTTTGTATACAGGTACTTTGCTATCAGCAATATATGAGTCTTTCTTCCCAAGTCGTATGTCTGAGAGTCAATCAATTCCCTTTAGATACCATACAGGTGCATGCAATGAAAGAAAGCTGTCAATCATTTGAAAAAGCTGTAAACAGAAGCAGGTGTACTGACATGTTCAATAAACATTTAAAACCAATATTTGGGTAAATTCAACAAAACATATGAAAAGAAGCCATGGAAATCTATTGATGCTTTATACTGATTGAGACAAATATTATTTTTCACAAAAGAAATTGAAAAATTGTGATTGCAGATATAAGAAACCAATATGAAAAAATCATGAGGGAAGAGAATAGTCTTCTATTGATTAAAGTTATTAAGAGAAGATGGGATTGAAATAGCAAAGAAGGCATATTAGGAAGAGAGATAAAGAACATGTCCTGGAGTGTGTATTTTTTATGTTAAAAATAAAACAAATGTTTCTTGTCACATTTGACATTTTGCACTACTGATTTTATGCTTAGCTTGACCAAAACATTAGTCTTTTGTGAATTAGCAAATGGAAGGCTTGTAATTTGGTCAACAAAATAAACTACATTCAATTGAATTTAATTGAATACACAATAACCTATGTTGAGCTAAATACCTTTACAAAGTAAAATATAGAATTGAAGAAAAAAAAGCCTATTATATAGCAGAGAATATACCTGCATCTGTGTATTGGCAATGAAATGGATCACATATCAGCATTATAGATGTAATATCAGAACAACCTCTCCTGATTGTAATTTCAAAGGTAGAATCATGATTGTGTGACTTAATTTGAAGAGCATTGAAGCACTCAAGCAGATGATTGCCGTATATTGGTTTTAAGAGTGGATGCAGGGGGGTCGCCACGCATCTATTGAAAGCTTGTCTGCATGCCTACGGAAAGTGACCTTGGTGATAGAACTACATGTATTGTAACATTGAGGCCACTAATGTATGGTGGATGTTCTGAGCTAAGTCTACATGAATATATGGGGTAGAGAACATGCTGTGGATAAATGTTCTGCAAGTAATATTTTTAATTTTTTTAATGAAAAATGTAAACAACCACATTTTCATCTGTGTACGTTTCTACCTTGCAATGAATATTTCACTTTCCTTAATCTATCCTATATTATTGTTACTAGTCAGAGAGAGATATGTGATGAGAG
The DNA here is from genome assembly GCA_037976565.1 of Mesocentrotus franciscanus. Lineage (NCBI taxonomy): Eukaryota > Metazoa > Echinodermata > Echinoidea > Camarodonta > Strongylocentrotidae > Mesocentrotus > Mesocentrotus franciscanus. Next base: position 3,839,486 of record CP137668.1, on the reverse strand, counting down.
TAGAGGAAGAGAGAGAGGGAGAGAGAGAGAGAGAGAGAGGGGGGAGCTTGTTTTCTGGGTGTAAGGAGAGTAGGCAGAGGTGAGTCTTTGTTCTTTGAGTTCACTGAGAGGTAATAAGTGATTATCTCACTGGAAAAACAATCAAGATAAAACAGTCTGGTAGCTGCATCATCTTTTAATGGGGGTAGAAACCAGTGGACCGTGTGTTGTTTTATTGCAAGCCATCTGCGTTGGTATTTTTCTCTACTTTCTGTATCTTTCCCCGCCCAATTTACTATCCTAAATAGAGTTGCATCCGTACACGTCAGGCACGCCTCAGGCAGCCTTTGGATTCTCCAAGAGTCGGCTCATCTTCTAAGGAAGTGTGTTTTTAACATTCTGATACTAGAGAAATTAATGATCAGTTTAAAATTAGAATTTAATGAAAAATTCATTTTCCTCCTTTTTTTTGGGGGGGGGGTGCATTTGGGGGTAGTGACACCACTGTTTGTTCAAGAAGTCCAAGCAAATGAAAAATATGGAAGACGAATTTGAGACTGAATACATCAACCAAAGTATGTCCATATGAATGCCCAATGTAAATCCACTAGTAACTTGTTAAAATTCAAATTACTAGTGTAAAGACACTTCTTTCTCAAATTCCATGAATGCCTTCATTGTGTTGTGAGTAAATTGTTTTCTTTGTTTGATTTGATTGGTAAGGTTTATATGTTGTCTTCCCAAGATATGAACTCATTGCCATGTACACAGATTTTGAACTCAGGCAGGTTCTACTCTGGAAAAAGACATTGTATACTGGATGCTTGGCATCATAGTGGACTGATCCATATCATGTTAAGATGTAATAGTGTGGGTAGCACACATGTATTTAAAATGTCGGGAGCTCATTTGGATTAGCACCTAGTTCTGATATTCAAATTTCATAAACACGCCAAAGTTTTGGTGACCTGATATTTGCCCCTGAATCCTTTGCTACAGATTTTTTTCCCACAAAGATATTTGCTTGAGGTTCTGTTTGTGCTCGGCTTTTAGGTAAGGGCCTGGGTTATTTAGAGGATATATAGTGTTGGTTCAGGGTTGAAGTTAGGAATTTACCTCATATACGAAATTCACCAATTAAAGGAACTTAGGAGACTTTTCAAGATTTTCAAGATGTTCATGAGTTTGTCCCTCATATTGTTAACAGATCATATTTCAGTTGGTGCTGTGATAATGCTTTAATGGTTTTCACTCAATTGATAGCATCTTCTATCTGGCACGGGTCTTTGAGGCACTTGTCTGCAGTGTGGACTCTCTCCAGAACAAAGGCATCGGTTTAGAGTGATGTGAGTCTCGTACCAATGAGTCAATTAATCCTTATTGGCCTTTGTACTCTCCATTTAATCATAGGAGATGTTAACGTTGCGCTAACTTGGCAGTGATGGACGAGCTTTGTCGCTGCCCGCGACTGCAACGAGGGGGAGAAGATCGTTCATTACTCACGACATTGTAATGGGTTAAGGGTTTGGCGTGAATCGAGAGAGGGATATTTGATCGCCGTAACTAATGTACACATTAGCGAATGTTACAGCAGACGTTGTAATGTTGTCCACCTCTCGAGGGTTGTGGATGGTGTCTGTGTTTATGGCTTGTATACGTATCAATGTTCTGTTTACAGTCCATCAATTCATGATGGGATATGCAGAGATTGGGACATCTTAAAGAGATGGTGGCATCGTAGTAAAAGGGAAAAGGTGATATGTGAGATTTCTCATTGCTGATATTCCCATTGTTTGAAGACTATCATGAAGTATCGCACGAACAAGACTGCTTTTGAAGTGCTCTCATAGATCATACATGTCTGGAGCCACATGTTTACGTATCCCTATGTACAGATGTCTAGTTCTTCTCATCGTTTATTTTTAATTTTTTTCGATTGACTATAGTTTTGATGATTTCAAAACCTCATAATACACCATTAAAAATCATCATGCATTCAGAATAACTTCTAAATGTCTTTCACAATGCAATTTCATGATGCTCAACACCACTTTTAACAGGATTTGAATTTGAGAACTGTTCAGGAAATGGTTTATATTTATGATTTTGTCACTGTTCGAAAGGGCTCTTTGTTGACTCTACTACCGTAATTAACGTTGTATAAACCACCCCCGTGTATAAACCGCACCCCTCTTTTTCGCCCTTTTTCGGCTTTTACGACACAAAGTAAGCCGACGAAAAGAAAGAAATGAATAAAGAAAATGATTGCCGACACCACCATGGCAGCATTTGAGGAACAACATAAGAGACAGATCGAGGGAGAGAGAGAGGGGACAAAAGGCATGCCGACGGAAAGCAAAAAATGAATGAAGAAAATAATTGCCGATACCACCAGCGTTTGAGAAAAACAGAGACATCGCGGGAGAGAAGCGAAAACAATCGCTGATATTTAATAATTAGGCTTTTAATTTTATAACAAAAAATAAGCCGACGGAAAGAAATTAAAAAAAACTAAAAGTAAGATTCAAAGTTATCACTGATACAAATTAGTACGGCACGTCGCGCCAGGAAACAAAGACGTCTTGTGATAAACAAAAATCACAATCTAAAAGCAGTAACGACTAACGACTAGCATGCGCCAGCCCAACAAGAATTTTATTCGGCTGTGAAATATCCTGCTATTGTATTACCGTAGCTTGATCAATCGAGCGGGACGCCGGCGGAGGTAGACGGCCATATTGTTTTAATTGTTATTGGGAGATTAACTCAACACAAAAGGTTGGTGAGTCTTAGCAATGTTTAACATGAAACAATGAGATCTCGGACAAAACATAGGGAACCTTTTGACTGGGATAGCGTCAGTCTATGTCTAGTACACGTTGTCTCTTTTGTCCTTCTCTCCAGTTGGTTACGGATTAAGAGGAGATCGGACTTGTCTAGGCACGCCCGACGGCTAGGGGTGGCTACGGTGTGCGATGGGCTGCCAAATACCCGCTCTAGAAAGCGTGGCTTCTTGGCCAGAATGTGCCGTCATTCCACTGATATTTCTCATTAAATTTAGTTTACTTATTAAATAATAATAATAATAACACCGGTGGAATAAGTAAAACAACATTAGAATAGACGGACTTCACACAATTTGCACTAGATCTAGAGTCTATGACTATGATTAGTCTATGTTACACAAAAAAAAATCGTAAGAATGACCTAGGCTCACATCAATACGAATCATTGAATTAATAATAGTATTTAAAAATTATACAACATAATCCCCCTTTTCGAGAAGTCTCTGAATAAAATGTTATTTATAAATCATCAAATCTATCTCTTTAAATTAAAAAACATTTTCCCCCTTTAATTTTTTAAGAAAGGAGGTTGATTCATGATTATAATTTTATTCAATTATTGAAAGAGCTCTGAAGACGAGACTATGTATCATGTAACCGTACCGAAATACACTCGAAATCCCAACGCCCACCACCCGACATTTATTAAGAATCGACAAACATCTCTCTTCAGGATAGTTAAAATCATCAATCAACCAGAAATATTACAATAATAATAGTTCAAAAAATAAAATATTGCATATTTGTAGGTTGATGACAAGTATTTATATACAAAATCTCGCTAGAAAGACGAACAATTTTTTCCATCGTCACGTCATTTCTTCATACCACTACACATATTATTACACATGGGGCAACGCACATTCTTATCCACCGCATACGTCAACACTCCAACACAATTATGATCGACTCGGTAGTGACAGAGCACAATTATGGGCCCCAAATTTCACATTTCGCATCATAGGAATTACATGAAAATTATCAGATCAAGATTAAAATATAACATTCACATTAGATATATTTTTTCTGATGTTAGAACTTCCAATGGATGATTTGAAAAGCGTTGAAAACGAGTGTCACTTTCAGGACGATGGTTTCTAACTAAACCAGGAACTTCAGGATATTTGTTGCACATCATTTTGAAGATTATATTTTCCTCTACATAAAAATATGACGTAGTAAGGAATTTCCTGCGATAACCAATGAAAAATCTGCATTTCGGGACATCCCCATCCTCTCCTAAGCGCGAGCACTCTCTGTGACACAATTTGACCGCTGCTGAACGCGGAGATTGAACATACCTGGAATTTTCAGCATGATGCATGTCTGTATGGGTGTATAAACCGCACCCCGACTTTTGATGTTTACCGACGGTAAAAAAAGTGCGGTTAATACACCGTTAATTACGGTAGGTATATAATAGAGAATTCAATCTTTTAAAACTTTTGTCTCCTAAAGTTATCAGCTTTCTTTTATATCATTTTATGACAAAATATAGACAATTTTGACAAAAAACGGGGGCAGCGTAAATCTATTCTGATTTTGATGAATTGGAATGGTTTGAGACAGTAGCCAGATCTTTGTGATTAAGGCAAATATTACCATATTTACAATTGGAGCATGAAGAAAAACCGATGCCCTCTATTATATTAATGCAACTTTGATAGAACACACTGTTCAGAACTGCCAGATCTACTTTTCATGTCCTATTTAACTCTGATGAATTAAGAGAGAAAGTCATGCAAATTTACATTTTGATGTATGACCAAAGAGTGACATATTTGATTAATGACCTTGAAAATATGATATTTGAATGAAGACATTGGGAGCTTAAATGGAAAATGGATACCCGGTGCGACATAGTCCATGGACGATATCCATAAAGGGATTGCTAATTGTGGTATTGATTCCTTTCATGCACTGAATACTATGATTCATAGTAGGTTTGAATTATAGCATTCATGAATATATAAATTGGGAGGATTCGTGCAAAGCAGAGGAAACAGGGATGAAGGGTTAAGAGAGTTAGAGAGATAGATTAAGATAGATTGAGATAGATTGAGATGGAGGGTTAGGAGACAGAGAGAGAGAGGGAGAGAGAGAGAAATTTGTCTTTAAAAGTTCTCTGGACTGACATTCAGATAGATAGAGGAAGACAGAAAAAGACATAAGAGAGAAAGAGAAATAGCAGGAGGGAAGAGAGAGAGATAGAGAAAGAGAGAGCGAAACTGAAGCTTTTCTAGCTAATTACAAAATGATCAATGAGAGTTTGAAGAAAATGAGAGAGTAGGGATGAAAGAGAAATAAATTGTTGCCTAATATGGAGTATCACATTGCCAGCCCATTAATCCAGCCAGCTCTGGTCTGTTTGACAATGATGGTATCATTTTGCTGTAAACCATACCAACTCGACTTGTTACAATCAGCCATATTTGGGGTCATTTCATGCATAGGTAAGTGAACATGATCATGACCTTGGTTTGGTATGTTATCAGATATGTGATGTGGGAAGCATTGGAGATTGGATCGGGCGAGATCAGAGATGGCATAATGGGTTTCCTGGATGCCGTTTCTTTACTTTTGACCCCAAAATGGTTTGACAAAGATAATTTGAAGGATTATATTCCTGTATTGATGGGGGGCTTCACACTGCTTTTGTGTCTGAATGCTTATTATCTATTATGAGCCAGAAGGGCATTACTTATGTATTAAAGTAAATGAGTTGACGCCCTTGTAGCTCTCGGGAGAGGAACGTTGGTTCTTGATGTCTCTTGTTGGTCTCTTTTGTTTCTCTCACTTTTTAACTCCTTTATATTTATGCCTCAGATTTATGTCTTTCAATTTAATCATTTGTCTATATATTACAATATCAATATTTTTCGATATATTTTTGTTTGGGGGTCCAGATATGTGTATCAGTCTATGTTCTCTCTCTCTGTCTCTCTCTGTATCTCTCTTTCTTTGTCTCTGTCTCTGTCTTTGTCTCTCTCTCTCTCTTTGCACCTCAGAAAACTTTCATCAAGATAATTAGTACAATAGAATATATATTACCATGACACATAATGAAAGAGGATTACAAATGGGACACATAGCTTTTACTTGTCAGTTGTGATACTTAGATATGTGTAATACGACACATGTCACATATGAGACTAGAATATAGGAAATGTATTCTATGAATGTCAATTTCAATTAGCATTGTTTATGACTTTTAAATCACATTAATTGCTTTAATGCAACATTAATCCATGATGAATGGTACATTCTCCATCGAAAGGGCCCCATAATGTAACTTGATGAATGTATGAGACTATGAAAGAATGGCTGATTTATTCTGCAATTAAGTGTATACGAATGGAGGCAAAATTTAATCTCATGGGCATGCGATGTCTCATATAGCTAATAGCTGGCAAAGATATAAATTGATGAAAGTAATGAAGTAAGATAGATGCAAGGTGGCAAGAGAAGGGGGAGATTAAGAATAATTAGCTATATTGGAGAGATATTACAGAATTAAAAAAAACATACTTTGAGAGTAATAATAAAATCAAGGGGAGAGGTGCATTAATAGATATAAAGATGTAAACAGAGATGGAGATAGATTTTTCTGCCCTAAATTGACCAATATGCACAGTGAGATACATAAATTGAATGGAATGCCACATTCCTTATCAGTAATGTACTTTTAAAATGTATCGAAAGGGAAAAGGGAAAGGAAAAAAATTAAAATGTGTTGAATAGTAATTGAATCCAGTGACCTTGGCAATTATTAATCCCATGAGTGCTTTGGTTGGTTATTACTGGTAAAGCGCTTTATAAGAAACATATATAAATATTATTAGAAACATCTATATATTAATACGCAAAATCGCCGCGGGGGGTGCGTAACGGTCTGCCAATGTGAATTTCTTGACATCAAACCCGTCTTTCCTCGACCCTGCCCGCCTCTGCCGTGGCGCGGGAACGGCGACACAATTCCAAATGGATGGGATCGGGCATGTCGCGTGCCACGTCGACCCCGTGGTCGCCGTCCATGTCGTTAAAAGGTGGTTTCGGGGTCCCGGGAGGACGGGCGGACGAGCACGGCCGGCGTCGTCCGTGCAAGGAGGCGACGAACCCGCGAGTGAGTCGGCGAGGCGTGCACCCGCCCTCTGCACGTCTAATCAAAGAGATCACACTATCAAGAGACAGTCCAGTCCATGATGTGTTGTAGCAAATATGCACGTCGCAGGGGAGGGCCTATCCCGTGTTAGGCATCTTGCTATATGCAGTCTGATCAAAGAGATACTTTATCAAGAGACACGCCACTCACGTCATGTAGCGTAGCACATGCATGATGCGATGGGTTGGGCCTATCCCGTGAGGCATCTTGCTATATATACGCATCAGCCAAACTGACGTCAACGTAATACGTGGTTCTACGCTCACACACGTACACACACAGTCGAGATAATTCGTGCGACGGTTACAATATATTGGCACAAACAGTCCGATTTTTCGCGTAAAATCTTTACTTTGAATATATTTGTACAAATTCTGTGGACCATGCCAACATAATCATAGTCCAAGCTTCTGCTTTATTGGTCTTTTTATGAAAACTACATTGAAATCACAACAATAATAACGCAAATAGATTGTAAATGTCGAGACCATATAACTGAAGAGAAGAAAAATTCAGCGAGCTTAGGTAATATCACATGCCTCCGCACGGGCAACTCCCGCGGTGTCAGGCCAGTCACGGCGCTCACACAATGCAATTTAACCTATGCAGTAACTGCAGCACTCTAGCTATACTGCATGTAGTACCTGTATATAGCGTGTATTTAGATCATTCAATGTTTCATGTTTGAGCCGTGCAATTGTTGTTTTCTTTTATTTCTTTTTTGAATGTGATGTGAATGTGAGTACGGTACGTACATGCTATTACAGAAGTGTGCAAGGAATGATAGGCCTACAGGTGGAAGGAGGCGCGGATCCATGGGGGGCAGGGGGCCTTGGTCCCCCCTCCCAGCAAAGAAAAAAAAAAGAGAGAGAAAGAAGGAAAAGAAGGGAAAAGGGAGAGAAAGGGAAAGAAAGAAGAGGAAGAAGAAAAGAAAAGGTGTAAATAAGAAGGAGATGGGGGGCGAAAGGGCCTTGCCTCCCGGGATGTTGCCTCCCCCCCCTCATCAACAAAATAAGAGAGAAGGAAGGAAAGGAAAAGAAAAAGGAAAAGAGGAGATAAAGAGAAAGAAAAAAGAGGAAGAAAGGAAAAGAAGGGGATATCAGTTGCAATTTTCGCCAACAAGTTGTGAATCGAGGGCCAAAAACCTTGCCTCTCCCCCGCCCGCCCCGCCAACAAAAGAGAGCTAAAATGGAACAAAAAAGAGTAAGAAGAAAAGAAAAGGGTGAAAAGAAGGGAGATCAGTTGCGATTAATCCCGCCAAAAACGTGTGAATCGGCCCTTGCGTCCCTTCCCCAGCACTCCTAAAGAGAGAGAAAGAAGGGAAGGGAAAGAAAAAAAAAGAGAAAGAAGAAAGGTAGGGGAGATCAGTTGCGATTTTTCCCGCCAACAAGGTGTAGATCGGGGCGCTTGCATACTGACGGGGCTTGGGTGCTTGGGGCCTGCCCCAAATGAAATTTAAACGTGGTTTATTTCTAATTCGATACCGGTGATTTACAAATGTTGCTGAAATGACATAATTTTCCGAGATTTTTAGTACATTATACTTTTGATTGCGTTTGTTGGAAAATGACAAATTCCCAAATTTACAGTCGGGCAAAAAATATACTTATTTAGAGGCCTACATGTCAGGGTCCGCGGAATGGCAGGGCTCGGAGGGCTCGAGCTCCACTCCCCACTTTTTGTGGAAAAAGTATATTAAAGAGATATAGAAAGAAAGAGAGAAAGAAAGAAAAATAGTGACCTGCCAGTGTCACAAAATAATGAGGTATCAAAATATGCTCATCTGACCGTGATTAAATGCCTAAAACCCTGAGCTTCTGGGGCTCCGCCCCTGACCCCACGCCAATGAGTGACCTGCCAGTGCCACAAATAAGGTATCAAATTATACTCATCTGACCGTAATTAAATGCCTAAAACCCTGAACTTCCGGTGGCTCTGCCCCTGGACCCACTCAATGGCCCTAAGGCGGACCCGGGATGCTTATCTGACCGTAATTTAATGCCTAAAACCCTGAGCTTCTGGGGCTCCGCCCTTGACCCCGAATCACTATGAAAACGTTGAGCGGGGCTTGCATGTAAGAGTGGGGTGATGCGGATGTTTTGTCTGCCCCGCCTCCCAAAACAAAAAAAACCGTTTTGCTCATTACGTACTAATATTTGGCTCGCATAACTTCAAATTTGGGCCCCTAAGGAATCCTGGATCCGCGCCTGGGTGGAAGGGATATAAAACAAATATACAATGACTCATTCTCGGAACAAGCTAAAACTATTCGCACTCAGGAACATCAATAGTACTAGCTGTTCTCCCTCGGGAGAATATAATACGATTTGATGTTCCTTCGATGCGAATAGTTTTAGCTAGATCCTCGAGTGTCATTTTATGTATATTTGTATATTATTTTCAGTGCATGCATGACAACAATATTCGTATAGATAACGAGAGTGAGGATCCGGAAAGGGATAGTGAAAAAGTAGGAACGAATTTAAGTGACGACAATAATCGTAATTAACGAAAGTAAAAAGAAAGTATTAGTCTAAAATATATGCATCAATTTTAATTACAACTTATTGATTTCACTGTTTTCTTCCAATTTTCAAGTTTTATTACATGATACATATTTATAAAAACCAATTCAAAATGATACATGGGACAGCAAACAAAAGGTTGATATTCTAACGAGTACAATATTAATGAAAAGAAGAAAAATTATAAAATGATAAAAAGAAATTATCTTTAAAAAATATTATTAAAAAATAAAAATAAATTTAAAAAAATATATAATAATATTGATAATAATAATCGTTAGCACATATCTATTTTCAACCCCCACCCTCCCTAGAATCCCGTGGATTTTCCACGGGTCCTGCTAGTATATTATTATTATTAAAAGGGTAAAAAGCTTCCTTCATTAATCCATTGATGCTGAATCTACCTGTATTGTATAGCTACTAAGAGCGATGTAAATACCTGTGTGGTGGTTTCACGTTGCTGGCTATTGCAGCTGTGTATGCATAGTATACCCATGGAGGAATCAATACCTATACAATCAACTTGTGAGTGTGTCATTGCCTCCCTCATATCCATTCCTTAATGTAAAGATAGGACCTGAACTTGAAGTAATGGATCTGTGAATGATCACTTTCAATTGACAGAGAGAGGGAGGGAGGGAGAGAGAGGGGGAGAGGAGAGAGAGAGAGAAAGGGGGTTAAACTTGAAGTAATGAATCTGTAAATGATCACTGTGTACATCTATTCCTCAGCAGTGATCGGGAGGGATAGAGAGAGAGAGGAGGCAGGGTGGGGCAGGCAGAGACAGAGAGAGAGAGAGGGGGTGGGATAAATAAAGAGGAAGGAGAGAGAGAGGAAAGAGTCATTCTTACAAACTACTCTTACCCTTCAAGTAACGATGACTTCACACTATATCTGTTATAATGCGTAAATCTGTTAAACCGCTCTTTGTAGTTTTTGTGCATGGGTGATAGGCATGGGTGGTTGTTTTGGTAATAACCTTCTGGTATTGTTGACAGTTAATGCTATATGTTTAGCTATACACACAGATCGATTGGAAAGGTGTGGCAAGTCTTAAGCCAGCTAGAATTTTTCTTTAGTTCACTTTTTAACTTTATCACTCACAGGCATTTGACTCTGTACATGGTGCTTCAGCTCATGGTACTGGAAGGGTTATACATGTACCAGGTTCAGTTTATCTTTGAAGAGCATATCTCTGGGCAGTATATAGGCTGATACGTGTAATAATATTTTATGTTTATTGACAAGAATAGAAATTATGATGACAATAATTTTCGTTCAAAGTAATAGATATTTAGCTTGTACACTTAGTGTGTACATGCAAATGGCGTTCTAAGAATATGAATCCATTCAAAATGGTTGCAGAGAGACCTGCTAATATCTTGTGTGAGTAATGAATGCTGAATGTGACTGTTGAAGTTGAAGTAATGGGCTATGACTTTTGTTGCATGTCTGAATGCCATCTATAGTGGCGCAGATAGGATCTGAATAATTAATGTGATGGAGAAGACATTGTAAAAGGATTCCTCTAAAAAAAAGAGGAGTATGCTATTTTATGTCTTTTGAAGATGAACAAATGTTAATTCCATGCAGTGATTCTGGTATGTCTTTTCAAAATACATGTTTACTAATTAAAAATGCAGACAGTGAAGGGAAGCAAATTATGGGATTAATATCTGATGAAATTTCTTTATTTATGATGATATATATGATTTTAGAGCTGCCTATAGACTTTTAAATATTTTTTGTTTCCAATACTGAGCTCGGTTTCCTATCAAATGAAGCCCAAGATAACTTGGAATAGGGTCAGTGGAAAATGTATGTTATACCAAACAAATCATATTTAATGGGTTAAAGCGCTCAAAAACATATATATTTTTCTTTGATAACTCTCAACTGATTTCACAACTGTATAAAATGTGAAATAATACCTTTGGGTTTTGATTTCAATTTGTAAAAGGACAAACAATATTTGATATGCCAAAACCTACTTGAATGATACATACTTGATTTGGAACACTGATTACTTTCTGAAAAGTGTGTACAATATTGCTTGCTCAGCATTTGCTAATAGTTAACATATGTTTCCAGATATACATGAAAGTATGTTAAACATTCAGGAGCATGTAGTCGTTTTCTCTTCCAGTGAAGTTGTAATAATGGTGAAAGCCTTTTACCAAAAGGCTGACTTTTTAAAGCCATGATCTCTCTGAATCAATGTCCTGGACATTAAGGCATTTTCACTTCTCCCTTTGATTACTACACAAAGTAAAAGTCAGTTCAATTTTTTTAAAGAGGGTAATACGAAAGGAGAAGAGCTTGATAGAGATGTAAAAGAAAGAAACATGTGACAGCAAACAGAAATCATTGGCTATTCCACCCCACCCCTCTAACCATCATCTCTAATACCCATCCATCAAAGGGTTGAGGTGTTTTAAAGCAGTGGCCCGGAGGTAGAATTAGGTTGGAAATGCATCTCGTGCCCTGCCTTGGGTGGGGTAGCACTTACAAGGTCCGTTCACATTGTTGGAGCTATTCATGGTGAGGTTGATTGTCACCTTGCACATTCACACTTACATTGAAAGCTCAATTTGTGGTAATGTACATCCTCTTGCACAGTCAGGCGTGTCATGTAGGTTATTTATTTTGCAATGATCTTAGTCCTAACTTGTACTTGAATTTTGTTCTGACATGAATATTTATGATAAAAAATAGCATTTTATCACTATTTGGTGCAATTAATGCTAAATTACATTTATGATGAAAATTGTCCTTCACTAATGTTTAGAAGAACCAAGTTACATTCAGTCCAATTGCTTGGACAATTCAGAATGTTTTGAAGAAGAATCCTAGATCCCTCAAAAATACAATGATTGATGAGTGCTAGAAAGTTAAGTCAGTATAAAGTCAATGAGTGAAACCAAAAGTTTCTTTAAAATACTGAAAATTCAAATATGCAGGATCATTTTCAATCCTAAAACCACCAAAAGTTAAAAAATATCTGAATTCATAAACCTTGCCGGAAGGAACAAAATTCCCTAGTGATCACACCTTGACTTTGAATAAAATTCTCTGATTCTGATGAAAGAATTTCAGTGTCTTATTGAAACCCAAGTTTGCCTTGAATTCGAGGTCTTATAGCAGATATACACCCTCTAAAAGTACATGGAATGATCATTGACGTGACTCCATAAGTAAGTGTCAATGTAATGCAAATAGAGTTGAAATTAACCCTTTTCTTGTTAGAGAGCACTCTAGAATCAATCGATATACACTCCTTAACAAGTGATCACTGACGCAACTCCTGGGGGAGTGATAAAAGAGTGAACATTTACTCATTTTAAAAACAATTATAGAAAGAGTACAAGACTCCTTTTGAGACATTTAATATACTATTAATTTTTAAAGTTAAAATGAAAGCAGTTGAATCATCCAAATTCTACTTGTATCCTGAAATCGATGAAAAGGCATATTGCAGACTTTCAGGCAAAAAGTATTACCATTGAATGTGTGAAAAAAGGAAATTTACTTCTTTGTTTTCTCTATTGTCTGAGTGCATTTCATAATGGCACATCTTCAACCATGTGACAAAAACAACCAACAAAATGCACCAAACTCTGTAGTCGTAGACAGCAGATTGGAGCAAAGACACGCAATTCAATACTCTAGTGTTGTTTAATATGTTTTATTTGAAATCTTCTCTCATATTAGATGTCATGGTTGAATAACAGCGCTCAGTCTTTTCCATTACCAGATCTGAAGGACATGGATACTTACTTCTTAACAAGGCGACACGATCATGGCAAAATTGAAGAGCCTTGTAAATTTACATAATTTCAGTGGATCTTTTGCATGATTATAGATGAAATGACATGAAGAGTTTACTCATTGAAAGTCAAGTGGATCTCAATTGTCATAGTTAATTATTTGTCGGAGGATTTAGAGGAAATGAAGTGTAATTTGCCTAATGGGTGCTGGTAATCAGAGAAAGGTAGCTAGCTTGATGAAGATTTTTGAGATGATGTATTCAGAATAATTAGCATGGAATCAAAATGATAAATTAAAGTGACTCTGTAACATTGCCTCAGATTCTGAAACAAAATCCTGGATTAACCTCATGCAGCAATCATGATTATAAACCTTTAGGTCAGTCAGGAATCCTATAACTTTAACAAGCCGATCGCCTGTCTGATTATCAAGATATTTATGATTGGAAATCGAAATTTAATTTTTCGTTTTCCTAACGGTTTTTACAACACTACAGTCTATTGGGGAAAATGAGTAGGGTCACTCAAAGATTTCTACTTTTTTGAGGCACTTCATGATCATTTTGAAGCTCAAGCTTCAATATTACACCATATCACAGACACTGATAACATGTAGGGCCATGCATCTCAGATTTAACATTGTTAAACAATGCCTTTAAACCAAACTAACAGCAATAGCTTGGGTAAGTGCTTTTACGACTGAAGGATATTCCCATTTTTATCATCTTGAATTAAAACTAAACTTTCGACATTTCAAAACACCTAGAGATGACAAAATAGTCAGCATGTGTGCTATTGTTTGGTGAGGGCTGTGATATGATTTCTCTTCCAGTTTTAACGTGGAAATAGAAAGTATGGAAATAAGTCATTGATGTGAGAATTTTGTTTTTAACAATATAGATCATGGATAAAGGAGGGTAAGAGAGAGAGAGAGAGAGAGAGAGAGAGAGAGAGAGTGAGAATGAGAGTGAGAAAGAGAGAGAGAGACAAAGAGGAGGGAGATGGCTTGAAGTGGGGGAGGAAGGGAGCCAGAGCAAGAGAAAGAAAGGAAGAGGAATAATTGTGAATAGTGATAGAAAAATATGGGAGAGAGAGAAGGGGGGAGGCAAAGAGAAAGGAAAATGTGGGAGGGAACTCTTTAAGGCATATCACTTCAAAGTCAAATTATGACTTGGGAGATCAATTTCAATCCTTTCAACGACATGTTTCAGGTTGTCAAAAAATAGAATTAACGAAATGAATGAATTGAAGAGCTGTAAGTGCCGTCCAAAGCATTGGGGAGTGGAGGGTCAGGAGGCAGGCCCAAGGCTAAAATATGACCCATCAAGGTCAGAGTCATTGGCTATGAAAGACATACTCGTGAAGAGGATATGATAGGGGGCTGAGATTTAGAGAGATGGGGGTAGATTAATTGTCAGAGGGGGCAGATGAATGTCAGGTTCACAATCACCAAGAGGATGGTAATCCGAGAGGGCTCTTCCCGACCCCCAGGAATGAAAGAACAAGGAAGGGATGTCAAAAATGATTTGTTTTGCCAATAGGCAATAGGGGGGAATATTCCATTTCACTATGACATGGCACATTTGCAGAGTTGAGCAGGTACAGTACCTCTCTGATTTCAGCATGATTCTGTTAAAAGAATAATTGTGCAGGCAGTCATGAAGGAGATGTCATTCTAGAAGATCCATACAAACAAGGAAGAAAAGTGGAAAGGATCATTCTCTCTTTCTTGGAAGGATGATGTATATATATGACCAGAAATTTGAGAATCAGTCGCTTAAAATGTCAGCTCTAAATGGAGTTAAGTGATAGAACAGATTTTTGTACATTGTGGAAAAAATGTTCAAGATTATAAGGAAATGTGGACTAGAAGGCCCGGGCCTTTCCAATATTTAATCAAATCTTGCAATCAGGTGAGAAAATGCAGAGAATAAGTGGAAACCAATGTTATTAAAGAAAATTGCATTGATATGCAGTATGTGTTTAGTCCTCATTCCCAGCCTGTCACATCAGCTGGTTCAGCACATAATTTAGATTAAAAATGAAAAAGAAACACTCTCTGGTCAGGTTGAAAAAGTACAAAATTAATTGAATTCTAAATCAGTGGAAAACTCCTCAAATATCTGATATTTAACACAATGAGAAAGGAATTTGTCTTATGAATGCGGGCTGATCACAATTCTCATGCATGGACATGACACCCACTCTCCAAGATAAAATAGACAGGATTTCATAAACTGGTTGAGAAGCGGAGATATCCTCCAGTGTATTGGCAGAAAAAATTTGTGAGAATGCGGGCGGGGGACACCAATATTGGGAGCAAGGCTTCTCCACTGTAGTAGGATCTGCCATGTGAATCATACACTATTTGTTTTGAAGTGATGGTGCATGCATAATGTCTGCTTTGTGATTGGTTTGTGTTAGGGGGGGGGGGTGTTGGTTCCCAAGATATACATGTTACTATGACCTAGGAGTTATGAACTAATTGAATAGGATTGTGGTATGATTTTGGTAGAACACATATTTTTGCTAGATCTAAGATCAAGATAATTTGGGCAGTGAGATCAACGGATTGAAGGTAAAGTTTGGTGTTTGAATGTTCTTGGGCAACTAGGCCTATGGTTTGTTGACCAGGGTGATTACAATACAAATTATTACCAGTCTAGTAGGATATGTATGGGGGACTCCATGAAATTCCATACTGATGATACAGAATTGACATACATGTACTGGGAAATTAACCATAAAATATCTATATTAAAATAATTTGTAGGGCAAAACCCTCCCTGTACATGTAGTGTTTACGTTAAGTGTATAATGGTATATATGCCGAGTATATAAGATTTATATATTCATAAGCGTATTTAATTGATTCCCTTTTTCCCTCCAGAAGTACACATTGTCGGGTATCAAACAGTTAAAGAGCTGCCATGCGTGAGACAAGCTTGATTTGAAATGCATGCAGTTTGCAAAAAATGACAGTTTGATATACCATCATAAAACCTGTTACATGCACATATTATACTTGCATAAGGCATCACTGCTTGCTTATGTATGCAGAGAGGCATGCATGCTTATGAATCATAATGGCTTAGATTCCTTCATCTTCTCTGGTGATGAGGAGGGAAAAAGGAGGGGGGAAAATTGCAATTTTAAGAGATGAGAATGACAGGTTAGAAACACCTGACATACCGAAACGGTGATTTGCGTGTCAGTTTCACGCATCTTATGAATTTATAATCACGGCGGTGGCTTTATAGTGTGTGAGGTGTTGCCATGGAAATAGGAGTGCATCGGTATTGTGTAGATGATGGCCAGGATCGTGGTGTGTCTTCTAAGACAATGTGGGATGAGCAATGTGGTGTCCAGAGTGGGAGGATGAATTACAATGAATAATTCCTGTCTTCAAGTGAATTTGGGATAAATTGCATGTACCAAAGATAGCCAGCTTCCTATAGGATAAGATAATGAGATCTTTAAAAACTAAGGTTGAGGGCGATAGTATGTGAATGAATATCTTTTGTTTTAATAGTTATTTCTGATTATATGAACATGAAAACAGATGAAGACAGAGGACAACAAATTTAAAGGGAGAGAGAGATATATATATATATAGAGAGAGAGAGAGAGACAAACAGACACACACACACACACAGAATGACACACAGTGGTGGAATAGGAGAGAGAGAGAGAGAGAGAGAGAGAGAAATATAAAATGGAGAAAATATGCAAGATGCAGTTATACCCAGCAGTTAAATTTTGAAGTGATTCTGTACAGCCAACTGAAAAACTATTTTCACTTTAAAACCATTCCCCTGTTAATTGGCTCACATATTCTAAAAACATTTTGTTTCACCAAAGCTAACTGAATTATCCTCATCATCCCCCATCAGGCTTGTGGTAGAGCTGTAGGGAAACAAACACATAAATCTATGTGGTTTCCTGGCTCATGTGATAAAATGTCACCAATGTCCCTAGATAACATGATCCGCTCAACTTGACCATGTTTGGTCAGGGTCGCTCAACGCTAATGGCCTCCTTCGGGCTACACTACACCATGCTATCATCCCTGGAGAGTCAGAAGAGCGTTAGCTTGTATAACTTTACATTAGGCCTGTCTTCATCAGACCGAAGTTGCAAAATAACTCGCTATTTTCAGACTCTGGATATTTTCCAGAAGTTCAAAATTGCGTCTTCACCAGACCGATACGCTCATCACAAACTAGCTCGGACAGGCCCAAATTAGCAGGCTAAAGGGCTATTTTGGAAACAAGACCAAGATTTCTCAGGATATTTTCTTGATCAAATAGCCAGCTAATTGCAACTGCGGGCTGATGAAGATGCAAATTAGCTGGCTAATTTGAGATCGGGCTAATTAAAATAGCGGGTTATTTTGCAACTTCAGTCTGATGAAGACAGGCCTATTGTGTTAATGCCCTTTTGACTCTCAGCAGATGATATGTGAGAGACAAGATAGCATGAGACAAAGGGCTCTTAATGGTATGGATTCTGTTTATGACAGCTGTAGCAGAAATGTAAAAAATTGTGTGCCATTAAAATGGTGACATTGTAGGTTTCATGGATCGTGTAGAAGGTGAAGGTTTGTTAACATTTTAGGCCTTTTCCTTTGGCTTGAATAAAAGAAATGATAGAAAATCCTAGAAAATGTGGTGAACTTATGTCTTGTTCCATCTGTCTTCTCTCCCCTCCATCCTCTCTCCAAGAAAATCTTGGGATGAATCGAAATATAAAGTTAAGATTTTAAGAAACAACCTTTGTAGATCAAGAACTAGTCGTGGTACATCACTGTGAAATGAAGCCGGCTCAAATAAAACAGAATTCTACTGTGAGTTTGAGAACAAATTAAGAAACAAAGAAAGAAAAAACACCTGAAGTTAACCATGTGGTATATTCTTACAGAAATTTGAAACTCCTCTTTTTTGTCTGTCATTATACAAATCCGATAACAATTAACTATACCTGTAAAACTTGCAACAATTAAAAATTGATTATCAATGGCAGGAGAGGGGAACACATTTGTATTGTTGCTCTATTTGCTGGCACACTTTAATGATTATTTGGGAAAAGAATTGTAATTCTTATTGCCATGATCTTTTTGTTATTTCCCAAAGGCAAACTTGCCATGTGAAACCCCTAGTGTAGCCTTACATACAAGATTTCTCATGAATAAAGGATCATAATCTTCACCTGACTACATTGCCCATGACATTGCCTCCCTGCCCTTCCTGAGTCTAGCCAAAATCCAATATCTTCACATACACTAGCTGTCTTGATGGACAAGATTTCTCCCTAGGGACACTGATAGCTTGAACATGTGCACATACAGCTGTGTGATGTTAGAAAAGAGACTTTGCCACTTCATCTTACACAAGGGAGATTGTGTGCTTGTCAATCAGGGATAGAGGTATGCCAAGATGATCTAAGGAAGATGTCGAACAACTGATCATCAAGCCCTCTTTTGCTTGCTTTGTCACTCTTTATTTCAAATATCTTCTCTTTTTTGGAGGGGCAGGGGGCTCTCAGATATTTTGGATTCTTTGAATGATAGGAATGTGAGTATGAGTCATTGTAAATGTGGCGTTGCATTGTCAGAAAGTCATTCATGTCAATAATAAGGCTTTCAAAAAAATATCTTTCAGTTAGAATTATTCATTTGTCTGTAGCAGAGAAATTACATTCTTGTGTTACTGTGAAGAGTATTAAACAGGTTTTAATTACTAGTAAGTTGACCACATCTACTGAGAGCAAGAAGGGTGTTCACACTATGTAAAACTGTATGAGTTAACACTCTTATGGATCTCAGCCGACAAGGAGATAGTTGGTTCATGTTAAAGCCCCTCTAAAGTGTTGGGAGCCCCAAATATTTGATGGCAAAATTTCACTTAAATTGTATTGTAATGTGAAAGAGGATGTCATTTAAGATGCATTTCTGCAAGGATTTTCAAAACAAATGTGTTTTAAGTCGAATATTGATGAAAGAAAACAAAATTTAGGTTTTCTGCGTACAACAGAAAACCCAAATTATGTATTCTTTTATCAATATTTGTGTTCAAACACTTTTGGGGGGTGGGAAATCTTTGCAGGAGTGTGTCTTAAATGACATCCTATTTCACATTATGATACAATTTAAGTGAATTTTGCCTTCAAATTTTTGGCAAATTTGGGGCTCCCAACACTTTAGAGGGGCTTTAAAGAGAACTGCCATCGTGAAATGTGAATTATTTGGGAAGAAATGATCTTCCTTGGATATTCTTTGTATGTTACTGTCATTGACTTTCTCATGCATGTAACTTTATCTCAACTTCATTCACAGCTAAAAGGCGTATTTCGTTTTGTCTGCTGCAAAAGTTGTAGTCTTTTCAGAGAAATTTGAGAAATTTGAAAAAATCTTACAAATCGTCTTATTGAATTAAAGATTCAAAACAAGGAATCATTCCTTCTTTGTTCTCCAGGAGTTGTTTATCAAATTTCATGATTATAAAATCTTACTCAAGATGTGGACATAATAGATAATTATATTCATGGTCTCCTGGGTATGAGACATGTTATTTCTCAATTAAGGTTTCGGTTTTCATATCATTGTCACTGCTTCAAAGAGAGTGAACAATTTGAACAACAAAATAAAGCCGCTGGCCATGGTTTCCATTTCAGCTCAAATTAGATAACGTGCATTCACAATTATTCAAATATCCATATTGCATTATTTACATTACTTCGTATTCTTGCATTGGGGCTTTGTTATCTGGGGGAAAGTGCCTTTTGCTAATTTCCTGCCTCATATTTCAAATTTAGCCTCTCCATTGTCTGTGTGCCTAAAATGGAAGTACAATTAATCTGTGGGCAAATGAATGATGCCATTCAACTTCAAAATCAAATTAAGGTCCCCACAGTTTTTAGGCAGACATGTAGACGAATTGTGGTTGATTGCAAAATCATTATAATGGCAGATACTGCCGTTCAATTATCCAAATGAAGGGTTTTGTGCTAGAGAGTCTCGCTGAAGAGGGTATTCTCCATTTTTACTCTTTTGTCCGGTTAGTCATCTACACGTAATTCTGAAAATGAGAATCTTACGGCAGAAATACAGTCGTTCATGATTTCCGCATACCTTGATACGTTGTGTACTATTTCATTGAGAAGCTTGTAACTGCTGTGTCTCAGTCGTATCCCTATGCCAAAGCTATTTTGCTCCAGGCTCAATTTTTGGTCTAAAAGATTGGTTCGCCTCAATTATTCTGAGGGGAATTGGATTAATTTCAGCAGTAAAATGGACCCGATGCTGACTATACTAGCAGGTAAGGAAGGAAACCTAGTATTGCACTTTCTCCAATTTTACTAATGCATCTCAATTTGTGCTCAATTGAAGTTTCTTTTTTTCTTTTCCTTCTTGTACTCTGTTGTATGTCACTTCAGGTTATTCTCCTGTCTGTATTTCTGTTATTGTTTATCAGCCAAAGTTTTTATGGCTCATGAATTGAACTTGCTATGCTTACATCAGTACTTACAATTTTGCAACATAATACCATCTTTTGTATTTTCTTACTTACATATTTTCTTTTTAATTCAACCTCCTCTCTCTCTCTTTCCCTTTCTGTGCCATAACCCCTATCTATCTATCTCTCTCTCTCTTTCTCTTCTCTCTCTCTCTCTCTCTCTCCTCTTTCCTCTCTCTTCTCTCTCTCTCCCTTTCTGTGCCATAACCCCTATCTATCTCTCTCTCTTTCTCTCTCTCTCTCTCTCCTCCTCTCTTCCTCTCTCTTTCTCATTCTCTCCCATATTTGCATAATTTCTGCATTTACCAATCTCTTTATTCCTTCAACCTAGTCATTGCATGGCCTGATAATATACATTTTCCTCTAAAGAACACGCTTACCCACCTTGGTCCATCATTTTTCTCCCCTGTGGAAATTCTATAAGCCATTTTTGCAAATCTCCATTGCCATGGCAACTAATCTCATTGATGCATTAGCCAAGATATCATGTATGGATTGAAGGATGTTTAATCCAGCAATAGGATTATCACCCTCTCTCCTTCTGATCCAGTTAGTCATGCTTAGTGCACTGCCACTCAGGTAACACGCGCCATAAAAAGTGTAAGGAAAAGCAAGGCGAGTTAACTTGCTAAAAGCCACATTTTGTGCTTTACTGCAGATGCTGAGGATGAAAACAAGGGTTTGGAAGAGAGAAATAAAGAATGAGGTAAAGAGGGCAAAGGAGAAGGAGGAAGGAGAAATGAGAAGGAGGAGGGGGAGAAGAAGGAGAAGGAGAAGAAGAAGAGTTTGGATGTGGAAATGGAGGTATAATGAAAACAAAGTACAAAATATAATTGATACAAAAATTGAGAGAGAGAGAGAGATAGATAGATAAGAGCATGGAATGGCAGTAGAATACATGACTACCTTTGTAGAGGACCACCTGAAAGTCTGTAATAACATTTCAGGTGTGATGCTTCATAGTCGTGTGTCATATTCATACATGAAGGTTGACGACCAGAGAGACGTGTCAGAGTTATTGATGCTGCTATCATGAACAAGAAAGAAAGAATCGTTGATGAATAAATGGAAAGCTGATGTGATAGAGAAAGGGAGCTGGGGAAGATGACACAAATTCAAACACTGAATGCTGCAGAAAAGTAGAGACAGAGAGAATGGAACTGAGATAGAAAGGAGGAGAGACTGGTGGAGCAAAGGGTACAAGTATAGGAATCAATAGGAGAGATAGAGAGAGAGAGAGAGAGAGAGAGAGAGAGAGAGAGAGAGAGAAAATAGAGAGGCAGAGAGAGGGGAGAGAGAGAGAGAGAGAGAGAGAGAGAGAGAGAGAGAGAGAGATTACGTTCACACAGAGAATTAGATGGAAGAAATGTACTGCGAATTCAAATTCAAAATTAATTTTCTACATTTCTACATAGGAAGTGTCATAGTAAACTTATCAAGATTGTCGTTTATTTGTTTTATAATTAAAGCTAAAAATATGTAATATAACTATTTTGCATAAAGATGGAGTGAATAAAATGGTAAAAAGTTTGCTGCAATTGTAAATTTGGTAAGAAAAGGTTAATTAAAACATTGTTCTCAAGCTGGTTTAAATAAAACTAGTGCAACACAAACTATGTGGCAAACAAAATCTTGGAACACTGCTGAGAGATGTATATGATTTTTCCCCTGTGCAATAAAGACACACATCCAACAATTACCTACAAAACCTGTCGCTCAAGATGACAATTAGTGGTTGAAATGCTGCCGGACTATTGCATTAAAATCTACAAATCTGGCATTGCAGAATCTACCCCAGGGGAAGTACATACATACATGCACTGGCCGGGTCCTTTTTGATTTAGAAGACAAAATATGCATTCCTATACATTGCCCATTGCGATGGTCTAAAGTGGGATAATTTCCTGTCAAAAATGGACTGGAGCAGAGGATGAAATATTTAGGTTTGGGACAGGTGGCCCTGAGATGGATTTTGGTGTAGAGATGAATGAGATTGGTTTGGTAGAGGGGTAAAGAATATTCTATGGTATTTGTTGATGAATGGAATTGATGAATATATTATTGGTAGCCAGATAGTGCAGCCAGATACATCATGTACAATTTTGGATATATGAAAAATAGATTGGCTATTATTAATGAAGGTTGAAAGTAGAGAATGCTAGAGCAATGTGGTAGCAGCCATGCTAAAGCCAGGGTAATAACACTGGAGCACCAGCAGTGTACATATATGTGTGAAAGAGTCAATGAGTTTATGAAGGGGAAAGGGTGTAAGGGGGATTACAAGGAAGCATGGGGAAGTTAGAAAGAGGACAGAGAGACAGATTAAGAAAGAAATGGATGAAGGGGAAAGATAGTTGTATCATTTACAATTTTGATGGAAGTATATTTCTTGCCTCAATTTGAAATTGACATTTTGCAAATGCTTGTGATCAGATTCATATATTGTGTGTCCTGACTCCGTGAATATATTTTCATATGATCAATAACAATTGTATTTCTCCTTCTCTTTTCTTTTTCTTTATTGCAGGTAAGATGTTTACTAGTTCTAAATTGATTTTGATGCAGAATGGTAAGTCTCATCACTTCCCAATTCTCTTGTTAGATTTAAGCTAAGCTGCTCTTCCACCTCAAGTGAGTGGTAGTGTATTCACTGTTCAGTTTCAGTTGAAGATGCATTTACAGGATTGAATGAAGAAAAAAATATGATTATGAATACAAAAATCATGGAAAACTTTGAATTCTCTAAATTTCTAGCAATCAAGCAATTAAATTGGGAATAAGTAGCTATAATGATGAGATGCTTGTAGCTATGTTTGGTCAATGAAGTGCATATGTGTGGCAGAAGCAGGTGAAAATAGAGTGATGAATTGACAATTATGACAGGGTCGGGATTTAACGATATATTTGCCGTCATCATCGAGGTAGATTCTCAGCTAGATGTCATTGACAAGGAGACAACTTCAAACAAGAGGAGTGTTGGCGGAGAGCCCTCGATAGGCTGTTTTTCCACTCCGTCAGCTAGATCCCCCAAACGCCAGAGTCGATAATGCTAGTCGGGTTCGCCGTGCCTGCAAAGTTTACTTATCGCTCCAGTCATCATTTACACTGGTCCTCTCGATCGCCCCTGCCAGGCAAATACATTTGTCATCTTATTTGTTTGAGAATAGCTAGTCTTCAGTTCAAAGGGCCAGTTTATCATATTTTGTTTTAGGTTAGAAGCTCAATTTGTATTTCTTATGAATGTTGTAGGCAAATATTGGCATTTTGAAGACCATTCCTTGTCAGGTATGATTGTGCAAATGTGTAAAACAACATTTTACCATCAATGTTTTAAGGCTTCAGTTTGAATGTTTTCATCATGAAAGAATATTTCCCTGTTTGTCCCTCTTCTACTGAAACCTCATGTAGACATAATACCATCCACTGAGAGCTATAGGGTCTGAACTCCTGTCATTTTTACATTGACTTTACACCCATATGACTCTCAGCCAAATATAGCAAGGACTTTTTCACATGAAATAGTGAAACAGTGCGATATAACCTTGTTATGTGCAATACAACGGCTTCCTGTTGGTAGCTCACCACAGATTATCCCAGAATGCTCTCACTCCAATATAACCATGTTCCAAGCTTGCCGCTCAATTCATTTCTACCTTGATCAAATGTCAAGTTCGTTCAGCTATCGATACATTAATATTGATCCCATCGGGCCATGCGGTGTAGACTTGCTTCCCTTTCCTGATGTGTTGTTGCTCGTGGGCATCTGTAGAGAGTCTTGTTTCATTCTGTATGAAGATCTAGCAATGATTGTCATTGAGAAGTGCCTCAAGGATATCACCATATACCTCACCATGTATCTCTCATGATCTCCTGTACCTTGTATGTCAAGTAAGATGACAATAAGGAACTATTAATTAGGAGCTTACATGTATGGGATACCTTGAAATCGCTCAGAGGAGAAACTGTAGAATTTTTCTAAATAGAAAGGTCTTCTTATAATTCCAAATAGAAACTCTTGCCTAAAGGTTTATTTGTATATTGTTACTAATTAATGAAACCCAGTCTTTGATGGAGCTGTAGTGTAATTGTCATTACCTTGATGAATTGCCTTTACATGAATTGCCTTTACTTTATTTGCAGTCATTTTTATGATTTGTATACAAGAAAAAGTACATGTATTTTATTTGCCTTTTAAAGTCATCAAAAGATGTTTAAAAAAATGCTGCAGAAGTATTTGGTTGAAGGGTTTCTTTGTATTAACAATATTTTAGACTGTTCTCATACAAGTGCAATTGAATGTAGTTCACTGGTTTTATGTTTATATACCCATAAAGTGAAATCAAACTAGAATAGTCCTCTTTTGGGAATCTGATGGATGAAAATAAATATGACTTGCAGATCATGAACTTGCATTCTAATTCCATTTTCAAAATTAAAGTAGAAGACAAAGATGATTGATGGATATGTACAATTTTGTACATGTAGTAGATTTATTTTCTCAAAGCTAGCATCTCATTTATGAAATAAATGACAAAACAAACATGGTCAATATAGCTAATCTCAACATCATCAGAAATGACCGAACTCATTCCAAATACTCCTTGATGATGAATATTTTCATTGCTCGGGTTTTACCCAACCTCGATCCGTGATACATCTATGATAGATCTATGATGGATCTTATGTGAATCACTTTTCATTAAAATCTCAGGGACTGGATGACTTTCCAGGCTCTGGCTTCTTTGAGACTCCGATCCTGCAGAATTAAGCTGCCTAATTTGATTAATATTTTCTCGCAGATGCGGAAATCTATCACCGCCCCAGCGCATGGCTTTGAAGCGAGGCAATCGGGTTTGGAAGGAAAGAGAGCAAGGAGAATTCTGAGATCCATAGATGCAGTCATAGTCTAATCAATATTTCTGCATGACTTGGAACATAGAGCCAATGACTTAGGATGGATTTTACAGAGAAATATTACGCATTCACCTTCATCTTTTTCCCCTTTTTTTGAAAGACCAGCTTTCAGCTTTGAAGGCATAGCATGATACCATGATTATGGAAGTGGAGAAGAGTAGAGAGAAAGAGACAGAGAGAGAGAGAGAGAGAGAGAGCGCGAGTGAGAGATAGGGGGAGATAGCAAGAGTGATGTGCGGGAACATGCAAATTTGAATAGAGCAGCAGAGAGGGTGCAAAAGGAGAGGGGAAAAGAAGGCAAAAGAAGATAGGAGGGAGGAAGGAAGTTAGAGGAAGAGAGAGAGAGAGTATGCGAAAAAGAGAAACGGAGATGAAGACAGAGAGAGAGGGAAATAGAAACGCTGCCAGCTGATGACCTCACTCCATAAGAGTGTTATGTTATGATGCCAAGTCTGTATTTAGATATGATGTCACGTGTCTCCATATCACTGTTATGGTTCAATTAGAGTACCAATATAAAACTCCTTTCCAACATTTCAAATTGCTTGAGCCTGATGCAGCTGTTTTAGAACTTGACATGGTTGTGGATATATATATTCTGTAATCAAAATAGGAATGTACTCTGTTCTTAGTTCTCATCAACTTCTTCCTGTGTTAGATCTCACAGGAATAAGAGTCAGATAATATTGAACCAACATAAATTGCCCTTTGGATTATATTTGTATCCACATACATTCAAATGTTAAATGAATCTTCCTTAAAAATTGATTAATTATTTATCTGCAAAGTTATTTGTTGATTAATGCTTACCGTAAACCTTTTAGAATTTTTCTTCTTCATTGTTTAGGTTGCCAATATAAGAGATAAGAGATACAAACTTAATAAATCATTGTTAGAACACATCAGAATGAATATAATATAACTGCAATTTAATTCATTTGATTTGCTGTACCTCCATCAGTCTAAAATGGATACAAAATTCACATATATCTTCTGAAGTGCAAATGTGGGATTGAGGAAAAGCTGAGGTTTCCAAAACAAATGTTGTTATTCCTGTGTGCAACGAGGGTGAACATAATTGTAGTATTTTTAGATTCAAGTGGAGGGACCATAAGGTAGGTATGTGTCCTACATGACCTTTAGAAAGGCTACTCTGTCTTTTCTTCAAATGTTCAAAGTGTATTCACACTTAACATTAACAGTTCTTGATTTTCTATCATCAAACATTTATCGGAATATATATGTTTTTATAACTAATTGTATTAGAATGTGATTTACATGTAGCTTTCAGAGCTAATTGCTGCATGTGATTTAGCATTCTCCATGTAGTTGTTGATCCTTTTGAATCCTTTGCCTCCTTGAACTGGGTAGTCCCTGCATTAAGGCTATGTGAATCTCAGAACTCAGCAGTCAACGGGTTAACCTTACCCATTGATATCTTTTAAAAAATCCCCAGAGGTGATCATCTGCGCAGATGTAAGGCATGTGGGATAAATTCTAGATACGCAAAATATCATTTTCAATCCTGAGATCCATATTCAGTTGCCAATCCATGAGAGCGTTTTGTGAAGAGGCAAACTACAATCTTATTTTAGGAAGATATACTTCAGGACAAATAATGTTCTGGATGTTTCATGTTTGTCAGAATCCAACATTGCTCGGCCTCGGCCTCATGTCTTTCATCGCCTCTTTATCAGAAATATTCTGTCATGGAGATGTGTTATTTTCTCTCATGTCTTGATTACAAAACCATCTGTTGCGGAAATAAAATGAAGAAAAAAACACTTTCAATGAGTACAGCCTCAGTTTTAATCCCAAGATATTGTAGTAGATGTGCTATCTAAGTAAGATGTGTACTTATTGTTTCTTTGAGATGACATGTGTGATATTCTCTGCTTGATAATGCAATCTTAGGAAAACTCATATATACATTTTCCGTTTAGCTCTTGATTTCAGGGCGGGATGGATGATGATAGTGCTTTTTTAGTTAAATGTGTACTTATTTTCTAAGAGGTCTTGGTCACAATCTATTCAGGATATCAGTACAAACTTCGTGTTAATGTACCGATTGTTTCAGTTCGGTTTATTGTGATTTTGGTTTGTTTGACACTTATATTTTAAGAAGATGTGTATTTATCATTCCTTCAAATTTTTAATTGATACTTTTGATTAGTAGCACTGTCATTATAAGGTATGTATTTGTTTTATTGAATTTCTAATTACAAATTTTCTGGTTGATAGAAGGATCTGAAGAAGATATGTACTTATTTTCCTTTATATATATATATATATATATATATATATATATTTTCCCCTCTTGTATGCAATTCTGTTAGCAAGATATGCATATAAAGGAAATCAGGCGATACGATCCGCGTTCTCAATGACACATCAAGATATTGTGCAAAAACTGTATGATGTGTATCAATAGGCTTTTATAAAATATGCAGCATGTGATAGATATCGTATTGATAGCATCGAGACGTCACTATATATGTACCCAAGGGTGTTAAATGTAGCCAATTTGACGTAAATCTAATATTTTTGTTTAAATATTGGTACACGTTTTAAATGTCGTACCCTTAAAAATACTGAAATAAATACTGTTTGAAAATATTCATATCAATAACATTTTTTATATATCTATTGTTATAGATTCTTTGCTTTTTCACCATCATCAAAGGACAATTATAAGTATGTTTTTTGAAAAGGCCAATCTTTATGACGTATAGCCACATAGGTGGGTATTCTTTCTGCAGCAACCAGGCAAGTAGCCAATTTGAAGTTGATCTACAGGAATAAGTAATGTTTTATTGTAAAACCAAATTCTTTGGTTTGCTAATGTAATAATATATATTTTGTTATTCTTATATTTTGAAAATGCTTATTGTTGCTATTCAATTGGAAGGTAAACAATTGTGAAACAGCCTACACATGTATTGATTAGTGGTACTTGTCTTGAAAACAGACATAAATTAAATATCATATTAAGTCTCAATAATCTCTGATTGACTCAGCCCTTTGCAGGGCCTAGGGTGCACGAGGAATATTTGCGTGTGTCTAAAGATGTGGCAGTATATTTTGTCAGAGAGAGAAATTGACCAGATACAACATCTCGTTTCAATATTCAACCATGTAACGTCGTAACCTGTTCATTATTGAAGACTACTTACTATAGTATACGCAGTAATGATTTTTTTCCCTTGTTGTCCGAAGGTATAGTCTAATTTTCTCAGACATCAAATTGGGTCGTGGGGTAAGAACAGAACAAATAATAATGTGAAATTGTAGCACGAATTTTTTGTTTCATCTAAATTCGTGAGAAAATATTTAGCGCCGAATCAGCCACCCGGCCAATAAGGGGGTTATGAGCACTATTTAAAAAATCAACACCCACCCCGCCCGCCCGGCCTCCCTTGCGCCAGGAGGGGCCCGTCTTCATTTTTATTTTTAAAAGGTTCAATTTACCTGTTTGGGGGGTCAGGGGGGCCGGCCCCCTTGATCCAGGCCCGTAGCCAGGGGGGGGCACGTATTTTCCAAGATCATACACCCTCCTCATAGACCCTCCCCAGGACGTCGATCAATTACATGTATTTGCCCCCAACATCAAACTCCGGCTACGGCCCTGCCTAGATCCGCCACTGGGTGTAACCGTAAGCCTACGGCCGTACGATCAGTAGTTGGAGTCGAGACACTTTAGATCAGCTTAATGTCACAAATAGCGGTCTGCGTTGTGCTTAGAACTAGACTATTACTTAGCTTAGATCATCGATCCGATCCGACGTCCGGCCAGGCCAGGCCCATTCATGGCCACATAAAAGACCACGCTTCACAGAAGCCCTAAAATGCTACATGTTCTCATATCTTTGGTGTTTTCGAGATGTTTTAAGGTAAGGTTTATTTTGGTTGTTCCTTAATTGCCAAGAGTAGTAGATCTTTATGTATTTTTATCATAGCTTCATTAGTTGAAACTGTGTGCTTTTACCGCAGTATCCAGAATCTCGGGTAATAAAACTAAACAGTGGGGAAAGCCCCAAAACAAACGGTACTACTACTAGGGCCTACCGGTAGTTGAATTGAGCCGGGTGCTCCGTGCCCGCGCCAGGCCAGGCCGCCTGCCGGCGGTGGCCTAAGATTAGAAGATGAGACTATAACTTCGTTAGTCAGTTAATTAATGCATGATTCCAATCTTGACGACCTCGTGTATGGTAACGCTGTTACATTGTAGGCCTACTAGTATTACTAGTCAATCGATGAGAGTGAACCTAGACCGAAAATTTCTGTCTCTTTCGTTCTTTAGGAAGTTTAGCCTCTGAATTAGGTAGGGTCGGCTCCTCTCTACAGACTCTAGAGACAAGCCGACCATAGGGGCTTCTGTGCAAACTCGGTGGAATGGATCTGACCACCATATTTCGCCAAGCTTTTGGACTAAAATGTCACTTTAGCAGATTCATATCCGATGCATTCATTTCCGATGCATTCATTTTTGAAAATTAGGCCTAGGCTATAGTATAGGCTGATGTACATCGGTTCCTCTCACCAGATTGACTGTATGATGCGTTTAAAGGTCTTTTTTCCTGATTTTCTTCGTCGAAATTGAACTCGGCCCGAGTCCGTGTTGAAATTTTGCAGTAACAATGCCAAGTAATAGAGTACCGAAGCTGTGACGTCATAAAAATCTATTTTTGGAATTTCTCAATTTTGTCTTCATTTTCCGAAAGACCACCAAAAATAATGTCCAAATGTCGAAAACCAATTATATGTTAAGTATTTGCCGAGATATGACCATCTGATTACAAAGATTGCCTATGGGAACTCGGTGTTATATTGCTCTGGCTCATAACATTAGGAGCCAGAGCAGAGGTGCCGTGGTCAGTGGTTAAGTCGCCGGACTGTCGATCACAAGGTCCGCGGTTCGAGACCCGCCGCGGCACTAATGTCCTTTGGCAAGACATTGATCTACATTTGCCACACTCAACCCAGGTGATGTAAATGGGTACCTGGCAGGAATTAATTCTTTGAAATGCTAGAGCGCCGTAATGGCAGCACAGCTAAAGCGGGGGTAATAATCTCCAAGTTTGGAAGCGCTTAGTGATTGTAATAAGCGCTATATAAAAACTGAGTATTATTATTATTATTATTATTAATATAACACTGAGTTCCCATAGGCAATCTTTTATTCAGATGGTCATATCTCAGCCAATACTTAACATATTCAATTGGTTTTCAGTATTTAGACATTATTTTTGGTTGTTTTTTCGGAAAATGAAGAAAAATTGAGAAATTCAAAAATAGATGTTTGATGACGTCACACTTCACCACTCTATAGTTTCAACACTGAGCTGAGTTCAATTTCGACGAAGAAAATCGGGAGAAAAGACTTTTAAACGCATCGATACAGTCAATCTGCATATCTGGTAAGTGGAACCGATGTACAGGTGTATATTATTATTACTATATTAGCCTAGGCCTAAATTTCAAAAATAAATGCATCGGATATGAATCCCTTAAAGTGACATTCTAGTCCAAAAGCTTGGCTGAAATTTGGTGGTCAGATCCGTTCCACCGAGTTTGCACAGGAGCGCCTATGGTTGGCTTTTGTCTCTAAAGAGAGGAGCCAACCCTACCCAATTCAGAGGCTAACGAACGAAAGAGACAGACATTTTCGGTCTAGAGTGAACCTAGCCCTGCATGTTGATCGACTGATGTTGGACCGAAAGCTTTGCCTTTGGGAGGCTTTGCTTTGCCTTTGCCGGGATTTGGCTTTGGTCTCTGAAAAGTCTGATATCGACGATGGATGGTTGTCCTGCTATAAACATGATAAATAACTACTTTGGGCTCCACCATATTATTCACTGACCGCCTCTATACGGAGCTGACTGAGTGTGTGTACTGTACAGGATAGTGTGGGGAGGTTACTTATGCAATGCAGTTTGTGTGTGAGCACCGTACCCATCCCGCACAGTTCAATAGCTTCACAAACTGGAGCTGGACCTAGCTGAAAATAAGTCCATACGGCATGCACCTCTTCAAATAAAAATAATGCAAACTGCCATTGAAGAACGTGATACTTCAAATACAAGCAAAAACTTGTCACCCAAGTCCAAGCAAACGAGCCGGAGAATTACTCACGACAGAACTGAATTCAGTGTAAGTGCTATAAACAATTGCACAGACGCAATCATCCTCAAAGCAGTCAACGAGACCCTTGGCCTTGGCATCTCTCTCTTGCCAAGAGTTAGACAGAAATAACTGTCTGGTATGGGAATTTTAAAATAAAACTGACATTTGTCAAACTTCCCCATACACCGACACATACATGTACATGTACGGTAATCCTTGGCATATGCACAATGGAAGGGGGGCAATTAGAGATTTACCCCAGAATTTTTGCCCACTTTTTTCTTTATCTAGACAAATTGATGTAGAAAAAATGATTGAATAAAAAAAATGAATCTAATTTTCTTATATTGGTACTATAAAAATAATTTTAATTGTAGAACATCAAAATATAAGGACTTACCGGTACTTTCAGCTTATCTGACCCTTTTCTTGAAGCTTCAATTAGAGGTTTACCTCAGAATATTTGCTCACTTTTTTTTCTTTATCCAGACAAATTGATGTAAAAAAAATGAATCTAATTTTCTTATACCGGTACTATAAAAATAACATTAATTGTAGAACATCAAAATAAAGGACTTACCGGTACTTTCAGCTTATCTGACCCTTTTCTTGAAGCTTCTGTGCGAGTTGAGATGGGTGATCACACACAAACTGCATTGCATAGCCTCCTCACTAACCCTTACATGTACGTATAGAGACGAAATCTTGCCCAATTACAGATAAATTCAACTAGTACACAAATTGCATTGGTCTTTGAGTGGAAGAAGAAAACTTATTGAAAAAAAAATCAATCCAAGAAGACCCTATCAAAAGGAAAATGCTGCTCTGCTATCCCTGACAAGATCTTGTCCTAAACCACTGCGAGGACAAGTTAGGATGAGTAATTGCACTCATCCCCCTTAATAAATTATAACAAGATGTAAAAAGCTAATCTCATGCAAAGAAGATCTTGATCATTTGCCTGCAATCAGGGTGATGATAGAATGCAATCGTGCAATGGATAATTTAAATACATAATGTCACCTTTGGCTGGTACATCTCTTGTACGGTGAACTATATTAAACACTTCCTTAAAGTTTAAAGCCCTCTAAATTGTTGGGATCCCCAAATTTGTAAAATTTGATGGCAAAATATCACTTAAATTGTATCATATGTGAAAGAGGGTGTCATGACACATTTCTGCAAGGATTTTCAAAATAATTGTGTTTGAGGACAAATATTGATTAAAAAAAGAATACTTAATTTGGGTTTTCTGTTGCATGCAGAAAACATACATTTTGTATCTTATTTCTTTCACCAATATTTGACTTCGAACACATTTGTTTTGAAAATCCTGGCAGAAATGTGCCTTAAATGACACCCTCTTTCACATTATGATACAATTTAAGTGAAATTTTGCCATCCAATTGTTGGGGCTCCCAACACTTTAGAGGGTCTTAAAAACTTAAAGTGTAATACTTTACTTTTTTTTGCTTCAATTTATTTATTTTTCGTTTTATTGTCTTCACATATAAAGTGCATATTAAATGTACTCTCTTAATCAAGATTTTTATTTCTAAAATTTTATTGTCATGTCTTCTCACTTGTATCGCATGTTACACAAAAATAAATTTTGGTCTTTGTAATATGTATTTAGAAGTTGTACATGTACTCTTTTATTTACTAATTTACATGTACTGTACATGTCTATACACAATTATGAAAAGGGATAAATGCTACTACCTGCACATGCTGCATGTTTCAATTATGTTAATAATGTTTGTCAAATTTATTTCTCTATTACTGACATTGAGCTTAATATCAAGGGTATAATGGTAAATTCAAAACCTTAAAAACAATGGTTTAAAGTGTAAACTTGTATTAAATAAAGCTTGTAAATAGTAACTTTCAAGAAAACAACAAATATAATTTAAATGTTTTTAATCCCTAATTAGGACATATTAACATATAGCCTTATTTAACTCAAGGAATCTCCATAGAAATTTAATGAGATTGATGAATATATTGGTACGGTACTCTTTGATTTTTCATTCTCTAGCTTTCTCTGAAACATGGATTCATGAAAATACTTCATTATTGTTCAATAAACAAGGTTACACTTGTATGCCATGTTTACAGTATTTTAGATTCTCTTGACATTACTGTTAGAGATGACATCATGACTCAGTCAGATGATTTTGAATCTTTTTACTGAAATAATTAATCAAATTGGCAAGCTGATAGTAGTTAAATATACAGAAACCCAAATCAAACATGCGAATATTTACTTAATATACACTAGATGATTATATAAGGATTAATGTTAACATTGACCATGATTATGCAAAATAGTGGTAATGATTTTGTTGGTATGATTTACTCACATTTTTTTATACCTTATACCAGGGTAACTATTAAAGAACTCTGCATCTCTGATTGACAAAATCTTTTCTAATAAAATAATGTATGTGCCAGTATACATGTAACTCCTGGTATTCTTTATTGTGATGGAACTGATCACTTTCCAATTTTCCAATTAAATAACCACATAATAACTCCTCCATCTGAATCCTTCACATACAGTCAAATCAATGATGACACTTAATTGGCCCTAAAGGTTGATGTACTGTACATGTAGCAAATACTAATTTATAACAAAAATCTCCTGAAAAGAAAAAAGGAATAAACTGTAAATAGCTGTAAAAACAACAACAACACCATTCTTGGATGACATTTGAGTTAGTTCGGTTGATATGCAATGAATATAAACAATTCTATGAATGCTTCTGAAGATAATAAAAAAGGTATATAAGAATATGCAGAAGATATTTGATAAATTATTATGCAGAACCAGATTAAGTTATTATCCAAAATAGTGCTGTGACCGTGTGCAAGCATGAACCACCACTACACATACATGCAGAAAATTCACATACATGTATTACACAATAAAAAAGGATATTATATTCTCATAAGTGATATTAAAGAAAACCAACTTTCTAAACAGGGTGGATTGTTTCAGAAATGCCTATTTCCTTCAAGTATTTACTATCTGTGACATTTACATGTAATCTACGTTTGAAGCTCTATTTACTCGTTCTGAAATTGGTTGCAGTGTCTTTTTTCAAATCACTTTCTAAACCAAAACAGGTTTTTATCTGAGGTATAATCATAAAATTTAAACATCTTTATACTAATAAAAAGAAATAGATTAAATTCCTCTCCTGGCAGCTTCAATTCTGAAGTATTGATGAACTATGACCTGTACCTGTATTAAATAGTAGTGATCAAAACCCTACTATTTTGAGTAGTACAATATTATAATCTTTGGAAAATCCTGTTTCAATTTATTATACAATGTTCAGTGATCTGTGAGGCTACATTTTAGATTTACGTGGCATCAGTTACAATTTATGGGCCATTTCCTTTCTCCCTCTCAATGTACATGTAAATAGCACCAGTATTCTTTTGGGCTACCAGTATATTTAAAGAAATGTAAATCAAATCAGACAAGTCACTCTCTTTTCATACAGTGCTGTAGTGAGCAAATGTTATAAATAATTGTAAAATTTTGAATACTGGTACTTTGTTTTGGTAATGTGATTTTCCAATGTCTTCCAATAATGGTTGTCTTGCTGACCCTGACCTCTAAAGCAAATAGCCTAACTTTTTTTTTAATGGTACATTGTAGCTGCAATAGTTTTGAAAAAACTTGATATACATGTACATGTACAGTGTACACCCTGTAGGTGTCACATTAATTCATTTTCAATTTATGTTAATTAAAATGTGAACAAAATTCAGGGCAAAACTTTCCTCACAGCAACGCAGCCTCTCTAAATCGAATATGTTGGTATAGTATTACATTTGATGTGATAGTTCGAATATCGTGATGGTACTGTAGGTTATGAATACTGTAGCTAATGGATCACATTCTTTCCCCTAAAATATGTGAAATTCACCTACTGTATGTAGAAGATTTAGGGTGAAGGGTTTTCAAATGGTATAGTTTGGCATAGCCTATCATTAATTGGAGCTTAACATGTTTGTCATTTATATAATATTACTGGCCTTGAGGGAGAAACAAGGTAATACACCCTGTATTGCCCCAATACACGTACACGTACATGCACATGTATATCATTGTATCTCCCAAAAGATTCTGATTATTACCTATTTCTTTGTAAAGCAGGAAAGGGTACTGTACGGTTAATACTATACCCTACTACCGTGCCGCATGATAGTCTGCTCAAACTTTGCGTCGATTTAGCTGTTTGTGTTCCCAGGGCAAATCGTAATGGGCTCAATATGGAACACAATTTTTGTACTCAAAGTCAATGGTGAAACCCGAAAGAGTGAAAATATCAGGAAATATTGCCTGCTCGAAACTGTTAGTTTGCGGACCGGGCAAAATATGCATTTTAAATGCATGGTAAAATTACATGTACCTGCTACTGTATACATGAAGGTATAAAGCAAAGACAGATCAAATTCACTCCTGGTTCCTGTAAAATTTCACCTAGAGTACATGCTGTGCATAGACAAAGTGTTACCAGCCATACAAGACATGTAGGAAAACCAAACTGAACAGGAAATTGTTAGTTAAAATTTCCAAAATATTGCTTTGTATAATGTCTTGTGATGTGACCGAAAATCTTTTAGAATAGTACTCAGTACACTGAATCATTTAACATAGCAGCTCATGAAACTTAAATCACATTTTAGTCTTTTCAAATCCTCTGTGAAGTCCTTTTGACATTAGCTTTAATGTGGCAATTTTTGTAGTACTCTGTACATGTACATGTACATTCAATCCTATGGTCATATAGAGATTGAATCGCATTGTTATTAAATATGAACTTGTCTCCTATACAGGGTGTACATCTTCAACAATATTCGCATACAGAACAAAGCCATCAGTCTTTTGAAGATTTTTTTCTTTAATTGTGTATTTTATCTTTCATTTTTTAAACATTCTAATACATTGCCAATTATATTGTTTTCCCATATTATTTTATTATATGTATGTTCATTTGCTAAGATTGTATCTTTATGAAAATGAAGTGAATAAATGCATGACAATACTAATTACATGTGTAATGATATCTTTATACCTGTAATGATAAATTTCAAATGCCTTATCGTATTTTTTATAAGAATTTTAATTGTTATTATTTGTAAGTTGATTTTAAAATGTTTGATAGGAAGATCATAGATCATAGATCAACATAATTTGTGTAATTATCACTGTTTTGTATACCTGAGATGCTATTTGCAAATATTTATTGGAAGATTTGTATATATATATCCTTTGCTTACATAACATGGATTTCTGTGGCTTTATCAAAGAAATTTCCAATAATTGGTTCAGCATGTACTGTACGCATGTAGACATATTGATCTATCAACTGCACATATGTACTGAAATATTATAAGAAATTAAGAATATATGTAGTTCTTTTGATCCTGTATTCTGTATGATATGTGAGATGTTTGATATATTTTTATTATTCTTAAAATGCATATCCATTTTTCAGAGGGGCACACTTGATGACAATCAACGCAAAGGCACAAGGTGACTGTCAAGATGAAGAAGAAACAGCATGTGTACTCCACCGATTGTGACAAGGGGCTCTTGATTATCCTTTGAGAAAGTGGTAGATCAAGTTGATAGCATGAAATATATGAGGTATGTACATGTAGGTGGATTGTAAATTTTTGTAATAAAACTTAGGATTGTTCAATGATCAAGGTATTTAAGACTCCTACCCCATTTTTCACCAGTTTTTATTGATGGCTATTACGTGCATGCATGCATGTACATGTACATTGATGCCTTTGGATCATAATTAACTAGTATGCTCATGTAGTAGACCATTTTCAAAATGTATTCAAATGTATACATACGTGTACTGTGTACCTTGCGATGAGCTATTACATTCACTTGTTTTCTATTATTGTACCTCAATAGTCGGAATGCAAATTGCGAGAATTACCGGTAGTTGTTGCTATATGTAGGTTGGGTAAACATTGTGGCCTGCCCGACCTAACAACACGTAATGTGTGTAATTTGTATTCTGAGAGTGTTTATTATTGAAATACAATTTGTCAAAGCAGGAGAATGAAATGATTTACATGTATAAAGAGCAGTTAACAAAGATGTTTTTGCATGAAATATATTTACAGTATGAAAATAACCTATTAAACCAAACACTTGAGTTTATTTGTGTTTACTTAAAATATATACTAGCAATTATGGTAATAACTCAACATTTTTAATTGTTTGGTTCCTGAAAGTGATTTCATTTGATATATAATGCTGTACTGTGACTTATCCACAAAAAATTGTAGAGCATTGCATATAATACAATTTATAGATTGCTATGTTATAGATAATTATTGTGGGAAAAAATGTGAACCTTCCCATTTGTTAGCAATTACCATTGGCAATACAATGTACAAGATTACAAAAAAATTCTAGAATAATAAATACTAGACCATATTTGTTTATATGTTATGATATAATATATGATATGATAGTATGGTATGGTATGGTATGATAGGGAAAAATTCAACTAAGAAGAAATTTGTAGACATTTGGATGAATCGTACTCCAAGATATATTATTGTTAGCACTGTTCACACTGTTCTTGAGACCGAAAAATAAATGGGAGCTCTGTTCTTTAATTTTTCAAACCAACAGATTTCATATAGGATCCCTTCAAGTACAAGGTCTACGCTGCTTCACACGTGCACTGAGAGGGACCTGGCAGAGGCTAATAGCATGGCTCTTGTAGAAGAAAAATTACCCCCAAACAAGTACATGTACATGTACATGGAGTACCGGTAGACTAACATGGGGCCAGTTTGATCAGCACCTTGTGAAGCCTTGTGCTAAGGTTGATTCAAAGAAAATGAAATTGAGATTTTGTACTCACCTCTGTGATAGTCAGGTGATGTCTTTCAAGGTTCTGATTTTCACTGTGGCGAGTATTGAAACTCTGTTGGTTGTATTATTAGTCTTATGATACCGTGCATATTGTCATTGCAATATTGGCAGCTTTAGCTTACATGTACCGGTACATGTAAAGATGGTTTGTCCCTTTTGCAGATCTAAAACACTGGAGTTCCATGAATCCAGTGGTATATTAAAGAGATCTATTATTAGGAACCTCCAACCAAATAACAACAAATCAAAACTGGCTTTCAATGAATAGTGTTTGAATGTTTAATTCCAGATATTTAATTGTCTAAACTCAAAAATATGTGTACCGGTACACTAGTTGATTTGAGAAAAGCTCTTGCTGTGGCAATTTGAAAACAGCGCTATATTTTAATTTCTTACAAAGAAGTTTCAGAACCTATGACTGTAAAATTTCACACTTTATATCTGAAGGGTTTATTCTTTGAAACACTTGGCAAGTTTCTTGAGTTCGCACAAATTTGAAAAAGTGTAATTTGTAATGTATGAGTTTACAGAATTCAATATCACTGTTTTTTGAAGACATTTAAATTGGATTTGAATTAGAGCAAACAATTTAAGAATATATCAGTTAAACAAATAGGGTGTGTATTTTGATAAATGTGGGATATCCATTTGTTTCATTGTACTACACATTTTTGTGAAAGGTTGATCTTCCACTATTAATTTTTGTTAGAGGAAACCTCATGAAACCTCACCCCAAAGAATAAGCGTGGGTATTCTGAAAAGTGAGATGTATTTCTGCCGCCCTATGATGTACAAAATTCCTTACGAAAATGGACAAGAGATATGTAGGATGCGATAGTTAATGTGGTTAGATGAGCAATGTGCGCTTGTAAAAATGACGCCTGGCTGGAATGCTCCCAGGAATGGAGATAGTGTGTGGTTAGCCTGAATCCGATGACCGGGGTCATAATATATCTGCAAAGCGCTTAGACACATCGTTGATGTATTAAGCGCTATATAAGCCGAATATTATAGAACTGAAGATATTCTTGGCATGATTTGATGCCTTTCAGGATGACATGGGCGCCATTTTCATGAAAATGTGACATTCAAGTTGAAGTTGTACATGCACCAAGCTTTAGGTGGAAAGACGTTTTTAAATCAACAAAAACTTAACTTTTCAATGAGGAATTTTCATTGTTGAGGAAATTTCATAGCTGAGAAGATAGCAATTATGTTTGGTGAAAATATATAACATCATTAAACATCATTAAAAATACTAAAATAGAGCAGTTGACAAATTTATTTCATTTATGAGAAACCTTTACTTTACCCTGGTCGAGCACCAACTCATCTAGGCAATTTGCATTCTGGCAATTTAATATTAGTACAAGGGATAAAAGAAGGTGAATGACATGCTTCATCACCACACACACCTGGGAAGAAAGCATCCATAAATTTGAATACATTTACTTGTTATAAAACGACTTCATGTTATGAAGAAAATGGCAATGCCTATTTCGTGCTGAGAAACTGTACACTATTCTTGCTCTATGCCTCTCCCATACACTTTGGTGGGAATCTTGTAGATTATTTTTGAAAGAATATAATATATTTCTCAGAATAAGTAAAGTTATTTTTGGAGTGAAGTTTCCTAAAGGGGTATCTCACTGAGCGGCGAATGCTTATGAACGTTGCAAATTTGGATTCGCCAACTTTTCTGACAAATGTTGGCCAAAATCAGGGTTCGCCTCTGCGACATTTAGCAACTTTTAGCGATGTTTAGCGACAATTAGCAAAATTTAAGCGAATGTTTGCGAAAGCTGGTTGGCGAATATTAGCAACTGTAAGCAAATGTTAGCGACAGTTTTGCGAATATTAGCAACTATTTGTGAATGTTTGGGACCTTTTGCTAACTCCTGGTACTCAATGGGTCGATTTTATATAGGAACCATATGGTAACGTGGTCGCTAGCATTGGTGAATCAAAAAGAACTTCAGTGACACCGTCTTACAACCATTTGCAAAGGCTTACTACTGTTTTGCAAACGCTTACGACTGTTTTGCAAATGCTTGCAACTGTTCGCGGAAAATAATTTGCAAAGAAATTTTGAACATGTTCAAAATTTCTTTGCGACAATGAAAACTTTCTTGAAACCCTTTACAAAACTTTTGCAACCTTTTACGAACCCTAGCCAAACCCAAATTGCCACGCTCGCAAGCACTCGCCGCTCAGTGAGATACCCCCTTTAAAGCTAATCAAGGTTCGGTTCACTTCAATGAAAACAACATTTATTCCTTCTTTTTTGTTAC
Organism: Mesocentrotus franciscanus; assembly: GCA_037976565.1. NCBI lineage: Eukaryota > Metazoa > Echinodermata > Echinoidea > Camarodonta > Strongylocentrotidae > Mesocentrotus > Mesocentrotus franciscanus. Next base: position 3,798,434 of record CP137668.1, on the reverse strand, counting down.
AATCATAAGATTGAGTACAAAAAGCATTCAGATACAACTGAGGGAGGCATGGCCCCAGAAAATCAAAACGGATAGGGGATGCCCATTTACAAAAACGCCTTCCAAAAAATGTGTACCATATATTTACTTTCCTAACATAACTACACACATTGTAGTTATGTTAGGATAGAGAATGACAGGAGAAGGGGTAAAATCACCTTGAGATGATATATTGAGGTATAAATCTGTGAAAATGTTTTTAAATGTTTGAAAGTTTGTAGAGTTCATTGAGAGGTTGATGGTATTGATGGTACTTATAGGATAATAGTTAATTTGTATTATCATTAGTTTTGTATTGTATTGCATTGTGATAGATGTAAATTCCCTGTCATCATCTAAATTCCTATATGGCTTCCTTTCTTTTCTGTAACCACGTCAAATTTCACAAATTAGTTGGTTAAAAGCTACGTAAGTTTTCTGTATTCAAAGGTGACCAAGTCCCTACTTCATTCTTAATATTTACTTTGACTGACCGTATTACCTCTTGTGCTATGTTTCAGGTCTCATCAGCGCCTTTGATTAGGCAACTAGATATTGGCGCTTTATAAATACCTGGATTGATTGATTGGATTGGATTGCCCCATCCATATTTGTGGGCAAAACCTGACTGTAGCTATTGCTCTTTGTACATTAAATATGTAACAAATGAAAGCATTGTAAAGTTGTAAACATGTTAATACGCATAGCTTCTGTATGAGGCTATTGATATATCACCTGTGTAAATGTATACATTATTTCAATAACATTTGCTATTTTTTGTGGGGATAATAGTGCAATACATTCCATTCAAAGTATACAATCAGATCGGTTTATTGTACATAGGTCATGCTGAAATATAATAGTGTAATGAAGAAAAATTACCATGTAGTAAATATGATTTCAGGAACACGATGTCAGTTTGCTGCAATTCAAGATTTGCTGTGGTGACAATTGTTCCGGGCTTTATTTTATGAAAAATGTAGGGATAGGGTTAAGGTTAGGGTTAAGGTTAGATTAATATTTAAGTGAGATTGAGGGTTAGATATAGTATTGGTCCAGGATTGAAGTTAGGAAATCATTTAGTGTTGGGAACTATTGTGAAGCAATTTTTGTAGGAGCATGTGTCACAAAACCCAATTTTACTCACATTTTGTAAGAGGTATTATACTATAGTATACATCATGGAATACCCAAACAAAGTCTGTTTTATATGTGCTTTATTTTTTGTTTGGTGTGCATGTTGATATCTCTGACTGTAGTAGTAGTAGCAGTAGCAGTAGCAGTAGCAGTAGCAGGAGGAGGAGGAGGAGGAGGAGGAGGAGGAGGAGGAGGAGGACAGTTTTATTAGAACAACTGCGAAATGGTAGCCGAGAGCTAAATTACATTGGAAGTTTTACAAGCTCAGTTTTAAAAAGCATTTCAACAAAACTTAGATATAGACAAGTACAAATAATACACAGTAAAATAGATCACAACTTATTACATATCCCATACTTGCAAACAAATTGATGATACAAATAGAATAGTTTTGTCATTATTATTATTTTTGTAATTATTGCTAAGTGAGGTATATTTATATTTTGAATAGAAATTGAGGCTGATTAATTGAGTTTATGACAAGTAAATACTGAAGATTTGTTTGATTTCGAACCATAATAAAATGCAAATTGAATGCCTATTCATAATACACACAATAATTATATGAAGATTCATCATAGAAACATAATTAAACAAAACTGAAAGAGAAAGAAAGTGTCAGGGAGAGAACAATTTAAAGAGAGAGTGTTAAGTTAGAAAAAAGAAGAAGGAAGAAATACAAAAGAGGAGAGAGGGGTGGCATGAGAAGAATGGAACAGATGGAACTGCGAAGACATGATGAAGAAGAATGATGATGAAAGTAAGACGACAGAGGGGAAAGCGATTGTGTATAAGTCGGTTCGTAGTTCCTTATGTTGTAATGAGGGCATGCGATGATGAAGCATAGCAAGAGCGACAATTTGATGGTGTAGGAGTGAGTGAGGGGGCCCATAGGGTGTCATATCATCTTCTTTTTGCTTTCTCTTCCACTTCTCATCTTCCTTGATTTTCTGTTTTTCCTTTTCCTCCGTCATTTTCCCTTCAATATCCCCTTCAATATTTGGTTAGGCCTCCCATCTGCAACACCAGAGGGTGGGGGGTGACCTCGCTATTCATAACGTGTAACTTCCTATATAAAACACGAAGGGGGTCACTATTTATGAAGGCATAAGGACCGTTATTCATAATGTGAGATGAGGGCCGCTCTTCATAATTTATATTGGGGGTCACTAGGACCACTATTCATAAGATGAATTGCGGGTCACTATTTATAGTTAATGCAGAATGAGGGTCGCTATTCATGATATGAGAGGAGAGTCGCTATTCATAATCCGAGAAGAGCGTTGCTTTCCATAATAGCTACGCCACAGCCATGGGGGGCCCCAGCCAACATTCAACTCTCTTGTCGTTTTGTTGCTTATTCCATTTTTATGAATAACGACCCCCTCTTCTCATATTATAAATAGCGACCCTCTTCGATTAAGAATAGCTGTCCTTATGAATAATGACCTTTATGAATAATGACCCTTTTCTCAAATTATGAATAGCGGTTTTTACGAATAATGGTCCTTATGAATAGCGACTTGCCCCGGGGGGGGCTTGGTGCCCGTTAATGTGTCTTGGATGGTCTTGGATGTGTATTAACGGGGAGGCAGGGTGGGTATGACTTTGCTTTTTTGATTAAAAGTTGCAATTCGATGGAAATTTAAGATGGTTAATGTTGATAATAGGGGAAATAAGATTATCTTCATCTATTAAGATTTGCAAATTATTTCATCTTAAATTTGCATTTCCATGCTGAACCTTTTTAAAGACTGAATTTATAGATCATCCAAAACCAGCTGGACGGGTTGAACGTAAACCCTAACCCTAACCCTAACCCTACCCCTCAACCCTAGTCCTAAACTTAACCCTAGTCCTAATCCTAGACATAACCTTAACCCTAGACCCAACCCTTAACCTTACCCTAGTCCTAACCCTAGTCCTATAACCCTAACTCTAACCCTGAACCTCACCTAGTACTAACCCTTTCCCTGACCATAACCTCAACCCTTAATCATTATTATTGATTGTGGATTATTCTGCAGTTAGCCCCAACATGTGTTTTGCCTGATGTTCTAAATAAAATGCTACCCGCCCTTCCTTATTTATGTCGATCGATCGACTTTCCGGCGATTAAATTCAGAGGGGGCACCGGGCAGTATGGGTAGGCCTATGTCTTTTAATTTTTCATCAAAAGCTGCATTTGGATTGAAAAATAGTTAACTTCGATAATCAGGGAAACAAGATTGGATAAAGAAGGCAATCTTTTTTTCATCTTAAATTTAACCTGTTTAAAAGCTGGATTTTTAGGTAATCCAAAATGAGCTGAATGGGTTGAACATAGCCCTTGCTGTAACACTAATTGTAACCTTAACCGTAGTCCTACACCTAACCCTAATCCTAACCCTAGTCCAAACTCTAGTCCTAACCCTAGTCATACCCCTAACCCTTGTCTTAACCCTTAACCTTACCCCAGTCCTAGCTTAACCCTACTTGAACCCAGCCCCTTTCATTGACCCTAACCCCAACCCTAATTCATTATAATGGATGGTGGATTATTCTGCAGTTAAGCCCTATTGGGTGTTTTACCTGATGTTCTTAATACAAATTAATGAATCCCGCTCCTTCTCTAAAATGTCCGATTAGACGACCACCGATCAAATTTCAAAACAAGAAGAACAAATATTTTCTTTAAATGGAAGATTATCATGATGAATAATTTGCAGATTAGGCATCATGCAACAAATAAAACTATACAAACATATCTTTTAAATGAATTCAATTGATAAGTATTGATCCTTTCTTGTTTATGACAATAAAAAGAAAAAGCGGAAAAGTATAAAATTTTAAACATTGGTATAAAAACGTAAATATACATGCACTTTGAAATATTGAGATAGAGAGTGTTGTTATTCTTTAACAATCATGATATGTGACCCGTCACGAAATTATTCATCTGCAAAACAAAATTAAAGGTAAATTTGAAGAAAAAATAGGGGTTTGCCTCAGTTACTTCGGATATTTTACTTCCAACTTTACAGCGACAGAATTATGAGACTATGTACCGCTGCTCAAACTGGAAAACGCCCTCTATTGACTCTTTTGCAATTAACGCAAATAAAGAAATTAAACTACGCAAGTGGCCTATAGTCTCCTTCTTCAGACTCGTTTACTATATGAAGCGTTATTTGACATATTGATTGCAAGGTGCAGTAGTAATAGCGTCAAATTTATCGATTATCGTTACTTGCCGGATAAAAGCACCATTTTTGGTACAGGGCTTCCTTATGACCTACTAAACGATAATAGACTAGGAGCTCCCGGCAAAAATTCAATTTAACGGGCGTCTTTGGAGCCCCAAATAAGTTTATAACATTGATTTGTTGTTGTACAAATGCCATTTTGGTGGGGCTTCTTTGGACCTACTGAACGATATTAGGTAGGGCCCCGGCAAAAATATCATATAATGTGGGCGGGGCATCGCCATAGCACCCAAATAATTTATAAGGTAATATATCATTGCGTTTTGTTGTACAAACGCCATGGGGCCCCCAATCACACATATATGAATAGTTATGCCGGGGCTCTATACCCTACCTCATTCAGCAGGTCCTAATGAAGCCCTGTACCAAAGATAGCGTTTGTACAACAAAACCCAATGTTATATTACCTTCTAAATTATTTGTGGGCTACGAGGCGACGCCCCGCCCCACACCCTCATATGATATTCTTTCCGGGGACTCCTACCCTAATATCGTTCAGTAGGTCCTAAGGAAGCCGTGTACCAAAATGGCATTTGCACAACAACAAATCAATTATTTGGGGCTCCAAAATACGCCCCGCCCCACACCCTTAAATTGAAATTTTGCCGGGGCTCCTAGCCTAATATCGTTTAGTAGGTCCTGAGGAAGCCCTGTACCAAAAATGGTGCTTTTATCCGGCAAGTAATGGTAATTTCACTATTAAAGCTACCCGACTATAGAGACAAATCGGACCACAGCAACATCGACAGCAATGTACTGTCAAACTTTGATAACCAAATAATCTTGAATAATATAGTGCATATTTGATTTATGAACTTGGAGAAGAAGAAGAAAAAGAGAAAGAAAAAGATAAAATAAAGAACAAGAACAAAAAAGAAAAAAGAAAGAAAGGAAGAAGTTTAAAAAGGCTGTTTAGTCGCTGCACCCGAATAAGCTATTTTTTCACAAAATTTCGTACATTGCTTGGATGACTATGGTGATTATTGTTCGGTCATCAATGCCGATCAACTTAGTGTTAAAATGTGACCAACATTTCTATTCATGTGATTACCGCCTAGGAGAAGAGAGGGAGAGAGAGAGAGAGAGAGAGAGAGAGAGAGAAGAGGGGAAGGGGGTTGATGATGACATTGGTGATGGTAATGATGATTCATATGCCCTGTTGAATTGACATGTTTCTGTAGTTACATGTACTTGTGTCGATCCAGTCATACAAAATATTTGAATTTAAAATGCACAATTAAAAAGTATTAGTTTACTTGTTTTTAATAATTGAAATTGCTTTAAGGAGTGGGATATTATTATGTGGCCCTTATCTTCATGATTATTAGTACATGTATTAATATTATTGTATAAATATCATTATTATACAAGTATCATCAAAATCATCACCACCAAGATCATCATCATAATCCTTGGTGCCATCATCATCACCAGGGCGGATCCAGCCGGCAGGAGGGGGGACCCAATTCATGAGAAAATATTTAGCGGCGACTTAGCCAGCCGGTGAATAAGCACTATTTTTTTTTTTGGGGGCCAGGCCCTGATCATCACTACTACCATCATTATCATCACTTCTACCATCATCGTCACTACTACCATCATCATCACCACTACTACAATCATTATCATCATTATCACCACCATCATCACTACTACCATCACCACCAGCATTACTACCTTCATTATCATCATCATCATCATCATTACTACTACCATCATTACCATCATCACCATCAACATCATCACTATTACCATCATCATCTTCATCTATTCACAGTAAAGTTTTCAATGAATTTGGTGTTGTTGGCCAAAGTAAGCCTTCAGTTTAAATTTCGATAACATAGGTCTAAATATGCAAATCATGTAAGTTCCACTGGAAACCACTCTTAATGTTGTGGTTCATACTTTGAAGCAGTTGATAATTTTCATAGATATTGCATATTCAAAATTATTCAGTCTAGTCCATTTTCAATGTGACATATTTTTAAAAGTTTTAGCTTTCTAATAGCAATTTTAACACAACTATTGTGCAAAAATGAAAACAGGATTACAAATTCTTGATTTAAACAATTACACCGTAAAACTTTCATCCATTTGAAAACGTTACAACTACATGTACATTTCTTTCTAAAAGGGCCCTAATTCACCCAGTCAACCTTTTATTCTTAAGTTACAAAAAATACACACCCCAAAAAAAAAAAAATCACATTTACAAGGAGTATGAATAATTCACTTGTTAACTGTATATTTTATATCTAAAACAATATTGTTAACATTTTGGTAGTACATGTACATTGCAAAAAGGATATGTACATGCATACAGTGTAAGCTCGTTGACATAACATGATGGAACTGACAAGGAGTATCCATAACTTCACAACATATGCTCCGAGGAAAAGTAGAAATATTGAAGAAATGCATTGGTGAAATTTAAATGAACTGGATAATAATAACAAATTATGAAATCTTCTAAGTCATTCCACAATACACAAATGTACATGTAATATGTATGTTAATTTCAATTAAACTGTTGTGTAGTTGTGATGTGATGTGGACAACCCTCGCATTTGCTTTTATTGAAGAGAAAGATACATTACAGGATAAGAGAAATGTAATTGCTTTGGAAATACTTTGTTGGTTTCTACTAATTTTCCCTTTCCTTACCGGATTGAAAATAGAGTGAACAATGCAAAGAAGAGTAATTAATCAATCAGCAGTTTTTCTATCTCTAAGTCCTCCAAACTATATTAGCCATAGAAACTTCCGGTACATGTACAAGATTTGATATACACATGAACATTCAGATAATTTGCTGACATTTAACAAAAAGATCCATTACTTATTTCATCTGGGGACAAAATAGTATCTCATTTGAAAACTTACATTTTAGTTGATACTTATAGAGAATAAATGTTACATCCTGAAGTACTTTTCCCTTAACATCAGTGTTACATTATTCTTTACACTACCATTTTGAAAAAGTATGAAATCTTTACTTTTTAACAAACAAAGGTACAAGTATTATGTTGAATCATAAATATAAAATTATTACAGCTTTGATACCAAGAAAGAATCATATGCAACAAGCGTACATGTACATATTCACATCATTATGGATACACTTGATTAAAAAAAAAAATTGAAGCTATCCTCCCACTTATTTCTTCTAAATATCCAATGAAGTATAAAATACCTTTTAGATTCAATGGCGATTTAATTAATTCATAGTGAGCACGCTGTAAAATGTATTCTTACTTGACCAACTATACCTGCATGTATCATAATGCACATGCATGTCCTGAAATATTGAAAATGAAAGAGCACCTTTATGTACTATTAAGCCAGGATGTGAAAATAATTGCACAGGAAATGACAAAAATGGTTAACATTTTTTGTTTGTTTTGTTAACATGCATTACAAAGACATTAATGTATGGAAATTAATAAGTATAACGTCCATGCATGTCAGTTGAAGGAGTGTTCTAAAATTCACTTTTAGGAAACTTTCAACTTTAATTTTAAAACTACAACAATTTTGAGTGTTTTGCTACATTTTCTCATCAATTGATGTACCTAGTAACATGCTAAGTAAATCAACGTGGTTGAAGTGAAGAGAAAAGAATTGCACTAACTCGTACATGCTGGATCTTGAAACTATGAATCAGATAGTTAGACAGTGAAATGATTATGACTTCCATTTCGATTTTATGATTTGTAACTTTCAAATGACAGTGTTTCTCCCTCTTACTTTGTAATGTTTGATGAAATTAATAATAAGCATACTGGAATATTGCCAATGAAAAAGCATTGTTTATGTGCTATAAAGCAACATTAATATTGGGACTATTCCTTTTGAAGGAAAGGATAAATGATCCAATATAATGTCTAACTATCTGATTCTTAGCTTCCTTCACCTTCACCTTCACCTATCCCCAGTCTGGCTGACTGTTGGGGCACCACTGAAGATTTTACAACCAGCTTCCTCCACTCGGGGTTCTCGGCTCTGCACGATGGTCCCGTCAAGGCCACTCTTTAATGTTGTCTTCCCATCGCTTCCTCTGTCTGCCTTTTCGTCTCCCTCCTTGTACTGTTCCCTGTAGGATAGTCTTGGCCAGTCCAGATGATCGTGTGACGTGCCCGCACCACTTTAGTTTGCATCTTTTCACTGAAGTCAGGAGGTCTTCATACGGCCTGATGGTGTTTCCAATTTTGATTTTCACTACCTCATTGGTTATGTGATCGCTATACCAGATACTGAGGAGTTTGGGAAACATCTCATCTCCAGTGCCTGTATCCTTCTTTCAATGTCTGCTGTTATGGTCCATGTTTCACATGCATACACAAATATGGACAAATGGACAAGATCCTATAACCAATTTTGAATGGGTGGAATTCATTTTCGACTGAAACGCTGCACATGTGTCTTACTTCAAGCCTGCATAGAAAAAGAAGAAAATGATAGCGTGGATGGTAAAAATACAATCGAGTGAACAAATCAAATTGATTCTATCAGGGTTTTACAAAAGGTCTCAAATACAATTTAAAAAATCATATCAATTCTTTAACCTACATGTAACAATTAAAGTGGGATAGATCTCTTTTTCAAATTCATGTATGCTCCAAAGCCTTCTTTGAGGAATGAATGAATGCATCTAATTAAGAACACAAACTGATCATTATCGAACATGTCATTATCAAATCCCTAGATATCATTCTTCATATACTGTACATTTATCTATAGAAAATGATTGAAAATTCTATTTTTAATATATATCTTATGGGTATCTTCCTACAAATGTGGAAAAGGTTCTCTTATACTGTAACCCCTTTGGCATATAATCTATTAAGAGATAATAACCACAGCATGTTGAAAAGTGAGGCATTTTTTCTATCTACACATTTTTTTTTTTTATTACCTTAAATTTGTCATTGACTCTTTCAGGCAAGTTCAGCTAAGGCAAGAGTGGCATGGGTACTTTGGAGGAATACATGAATGGTGCCACTTGTTGATTTCCTCTTTCTGCAAGTGAGGTTTAATTGAAAATATTACATTATATGTGCATATTTATAGTTTAATAGAACCATGATCATAGATTAGCAGGATATCTTTCTGAGTATGACAAAGTTTACGACTGAGTGTATAGTACATGTAGGTACATAACAATTCCAGTACTGTTTCATTAGAGTGAGCATTACAACAGCTCTAAATCAGATCATGAAATTATGAAAATCTGATCTTGCAAAGAGGACACTTCAATGCATTACAATTAATCTATAACTATTTAATCATATTGCAAAAGTGTATTGGAAAATGAGGGAGGGTTCACTACACACACTGATGAAACTTGGTTATCAAAGGGGAAGTCTACCTTGAAATTATGATGGTTTTGAGAAAAGCAGAAAAACTACAGACAAAAAGCAGGGAAAGTTTAAGAAAAATCTGATGAAATATAAAGTTATGAATCCTTAAAGTCTTAAATGACCAAAACAACATGTCTGCAACTACCTAACAAAACAAAAAAAACAAAAAAAACAAAAAATCAACAACAGGCAATTTCGAAAGAGTTCCATATGTAACCCCGCTAAAATCGATCTATATTGATCTAACCCTACCCTAACCCTTATCCTAATCCTAATCCTAACCCTAACCTAGCATACCCATATTTTTTTTCAATTTTAGTGGTGGTTACATGACATATATGGAACTCTTGCCATAATTTCAATGGCCTTGCAGGGTTCATCTTCTGAAACTTGCAAAGGTTACAAAGATGTATTTACAACTTTAGATGTACTATAGAATCAGAACATGATTTCAATGGGATGTATTGGAATTGCGGAGGTGATTTTTTTTTCAACTGTTGCAATGGTGTTAAAAGCAAATTAGCATCTTGTGAATGGTGTAGACTTTATTTAGTGACATTCCACTTGCAATTTCTTTTTTTAAGGCTACAAACATTACTGTTATGATAATTGTAGATCTATCACATAAAAGATGACAAGTGACATTTGAAATAAGATTTGTCTTCCTACATAATTATTCATAAAATGTCTCAAATTCATTTGCTTTGTGTTTCTGCTACCTGTATACATGGTCTTTCTCTTGCTCCCCCATTACTCTGTAAGCAAAGACCCAATATTTAACACTTCATTACAAAAGTATATTGTGTCTTGAGTGAAGCCTAAACTGGTTCCTACTGCTTAGCCTTGGCTGCATTTTCCTTAGTCTTCTAGCTCAGATCCTCTCTTCCACACTTCATTTTATTATCGTAATTTGTTCTTATATCTTTTGGGTTAGATTTCCTAATCTATGTGATTCATGCATTATGCTGCTGACTGAAGAAAGCAATTTTTAAATTGTCAACTAAAAAGATCTAAGCATACATGTATGTCAAAGGGCTGGCTCAAAGAATAGGAGGTAGAAAAAAGGAAGGGGTGTGGTGGGAATGGACTCAAACTCATGAGATTTCACAAGAGGACTTTATGAAAGCAGGTCGTATAATATCCAATAAATAAATATAGTTGTACTTTGAATCATCTTCACATGAAAAGGACATACAGGTATTAAAGTAAATGTTAACAAAAAACATTATTCATGTACCTGTTACTGCTACTTGGAGGTAACCCTCATTGCTGAGAAATAAGCCTTGAAGTACTGTTTGGTTGAAGGAAATTCCATTTCAGCTGTATAATACCGCAAATGTCTGTCATTTTGCTCCAAAGAAGACTGTAGTTTGGGTAAGAGCAATAGTTACAATTAAGTATACACATGTAAAGTTGTATTTATACAGAAATAGCAAACTGACATAATGACAATACTGCAACTTCCTGCGATCAAAAAGGGGAAGAGAGAGGCAGCTAGAGTGAATGAGAGAAAGAAAGGGAAAAAGAAAGGGGAAAAAGAAAGGGGAAAAAGAGGGATAAAAGGTAGAAAGAGAGAGACAATATAATTGAATCAGGAGCAGCCAAGAGGAGTCTAAAAATTGCAACAAGATTTCGATTGGCAACGTCTTTATAATTGTTCTACAATTCTCAATGAAATTTGGTATGTAATGTTTTAGTGGTATCCTCTAATATCTCTGTAAATTTCACAAAGATCCAAGCTATTATAATTACAAAGTTATGATCATGTTTGTATTAATATGAAGCACTTTTCAAATATTACAAATTTACACTTTACAATCATTAAGGTAAATTAATGTCTTTAATATATCTTTTTTAAGAAATAAAGGCCATATTTAAAATAAAATAATGTGTGGAGAAACCTAAAGGGCATGTTACAGCAATTTTCATACATGTACATGTACTGTATATGTACATGTAGATCTGCTGAAATGGATCATATAAAATCATTGGTAGTTGTTGCTTAACTTAAAATAAAGATTTGAAGAGCTGAATAAGTATGTAAAGTTTCTTTTAAATCAATTATGGTTTTGTTTACAAGAAATAAAAGAGTGACTTAAATTGAAAGTTGTTTGCGAAATGTAGAAGCCACAGTATTCTTGTGCACTGATGCCATCCAACATGCTATCTTTGTAACATTTTAAATGTGATACGTCTAGCAAAAACAATCCCAACTTAAGTTTGTATGGTAGTATTGATCCTTGTACAATTCACAAATGGTATTAAGAAGATACTATGACAGCACTGCCAACAAAATGAAAGGATGAGTACCGTTTAAAATGTATCCAATCAAAATATTATTGCATATTCTTTTTAGACACCCTGTAGAAACAGAAAAATCCTAAGATTTTAGTGCAAGTTATGATTATTATTTCATTTGGCATTGCAACTATAGAAACTATAAAGTACTGATATGGACAGTCAGATTTTCTGCAAATTTAGTCTCAACGTTACTATTCAGTGCATATAATACATTATAAAGTAATGTACACTTGTTTTTGATGCGCACTGTAGAGCTTACAAGTTGCAATCCACAGCAGTCATTGATTTTGCACAGAGGGATGGGGAAAAGAAATTACCAAACCTAACCCTCTCTTAAAGACTAAAACCATCGACTGCTAAAACCAAGGAATGGCTCTACATAAAAATACACTGTATACAGTGTATACCAAACCGAATGGAAATCATACCAGAGTTGTAGAATACATTTTTATATGGACTGATGTGCATAAGAATAACTTTGACATAGACACACACAAACAAAAATCCAATAACTTTTTAAAGGAAGACTGGCCAACTATTAATGCTAGTGTAGGAGATTCCATATAGGCATAATGGGACATCTTAAGAGTGGAAATGGGATCAAAATAGACAAAAGATTTATTCAAAGGAGAACAATTATGCAATGAATATCTTTGTACAGGAAATAAATAAAATATATCAACAAAAAACAAAACAACAACAACAAACAAACAAAAAGAAAGGAAATCATCTAATTATTGTTGGAGAAAAACATGAACTTTTATGCAAATTATGCTTCAGTTTCCTTTATTTGTATGAAAATTCAGACAAATTGCAAAATATTTTGGTAATGGGAAGATAACTGACCATGGTTAGTTAAATCTTGGGTAATCAATATCATTATCTACATGTATATAAGGCTTCCAAGTGGTACAATAAATCAGTGTATTCAATATCTTTAGTGCAGTACCCTGATGACTGACCAATATATTTTTGTATTGCTCAGTCATTCGGGAACTTCAACTTTCGATATCGATATCTATATCATATCGATATCACACACACAAAAAAATCAATATCACACAAACAAAAAGCCATATTTACTGAGGTAAGTCAAATTTTGTTATTTCGCTAGTCAGCCTGACATAGATAATAATAATAATATAATATGACTTTGTTTTCGTGTGATACAAGAATATATTGCTCTCGCTATGACAATATTGGACTCTTCTCGAACTCGTTCAATATTGTCAGAGCTCGAGCAATATATTCTTGTATCACACTCAAAGCCATCCAATATTTTATAAGTATACAATGGTTTGGATCCTCAGAGAAACGTGTATTATAAATCAAATCATATTCATTATTTTAGCTATACCTACTCTATGGAACCTAATTGAAATTGAATGGAAAAGCTGTATCTTCCACTCAATAATATGACTCTTCTGAAAATATGTGCACATGTAATGTACATGTATGGTCTTATTATATTAAAGATATACATGTATGTAATAAATATTTTGTTATAAGGCATAAGAATAAGGAGAGGGAGAAAGTGCAACATGGATGCTTCACATTATACCATTGCTCATTATGAAAACATTAACAAACATACTAGAAAATAATTTTTGTTAAACATGATTTGTCACAAAGTTTGTAAAACAAAAGCTGTTCAGTTTTCTATTAGAGGGATCATGTCAGATGGATATTTTAGAAAAGGGTGACGATGTTAATGCAGAGGTGATAGAGAAGGGTAGATGAGGTAATACAAAAGGAAGACACTTTAATAGCAAAACATACATGTAGTACATGTACGTAATGGGACTTTTGGGTCCTCTTAATACATGAAAAGCTTGAAAAAGTCAAAGAAACTGTGCAGCAAATTTGATTTCTAGACCATTCAAGATGCATTTGACTGAAATAAGTCCAGTTCTACCAAAAATTACTATCATGATAGCAGAAGTGGATCAATAACTGCTTTTCAAACAACATAAGTCATAACTTTCATATACTACTGTTACAGATTTTCCAAAGAGATTTTATACACATGTTAAGGGTGGTCCACAAACAAATATACATGTATAAACATTTCAAATTAAATGTGGAGGAAGTATGAACTTGTACTTGCAAAGCACAAATTTCCTTGCAGCTGGGCTACAGGGCTTGCTTTAAAGGTAATGCAAAGTTTTGGAAATTTTGAAATTGGATGGATAGTTATTCTTTAAATTTTTAATATATTTGGATGCCCCTGTGGATGTATTACATGTAGAAGCACTAAAAAATTTAGCCCCTAAAACACTTCAGCTTTTGAGCAAATTGAATAATCAAAATTTACCGGTGCTCCTGGTAAATTTCAAATATTTCAAATAGCGCCCAAGGCCATTCCATGGTAGCTACGACCATGAAAATCTCAGAATATGCAGTTCCGATATATAATTTCCAAATGGGAATAGCAAATCGGTCGATTACAGTCAAGAAACGTTGTTTTAAAGCTAAAGTAATATCAGTCTTGAGATCACTTTAGACTCGATTTCAACTGCGACAAGGATCATTGAATATTGTAAAATCGCATTTGCTTCCAATATGTTCATTCGAACCAAATTCATGACCCCATACCAAAACTTTGTAATGTTCCTATATTTACATGTAGATGTATTCTAGTGCGATATGTGCCATCTATTTAAGCATTTTCTAACATGTTCTAACATCTCATAAATAATTCTTGGTTGAGAAGGACTATTAACTTAATGCTGATTTTCATACTGATACAATCAAAATTCAAACCTATCGTTATGACATGGTTACACCCTTTTGATCACCTTTATGCTTTAATATACATGTATGTACATTTTTTTTTCATGCTCTTTCTCGATGAACCCGATGACTGAATCTAACACTCTGATCAATTTGTTGGGTGAAGAAACTTGTTGGTTGGATGAATATCTTTGACAGTTCAATTTAATCATTCTGAACCTTGCAATTTTTCCTTCTACAGTAGATTTATCACCAAAGTCATTTACATTTCATTTATTTACTGAAAAATAATTGCAGTCACTTTGGCAATCAATTAATCACTCTTTCCAGTTTATTATCTCATACATGTACAGTATGATCTCCTTTTCTCTCTTTATTCTCTCTCTCTCTCTTCTCTCTTTGCAGCTGCAAGTTCCAGGTACTGTTTTGTTTTAAGTTTGTGCAACGTTAAGCAACTGACAGGAACACAGGTACATGGGTGTCATTGGAAATAGGGTAAAAGGAGGGTACTTTTGACAGACTTTGTTTCAAATCACAAATATCTAGCTACAGATACGGGTAATAAAGTGTACATTTGTACATGTAGCTGCACAATCTAGAGTCTGTTTATCATGCATTTTATAGAATGATACGGGATAGTAAATTTGGAGCAAAATACTATAGAACATAAATCGGTTATACAAATATTAAAACTTGGGATGAAAAATAGGAAATCCAAAAATGAATGACTTTTCATTGATGATGAAAATCACATCATTTTATGTATTAGGTCATTTCATTGTGATGACAAGTTGGTAATTAGAATTCAAAACGTACCCAGTAGAATGAAAGGAAATGAATGCCAATTAAAGTCTCGTATATATAGTTTGAGAAATAATTTGTTGTGATATTAGCTGCTTTAACAGCAGATATAATGGTTAAACGCATCTACTAATAGCTTTAAAAAAACATACTGCACATTTTTACCACACTTTGACTTAAAGATAAAGACCAGTTCTGGTCATGCGATTGCATTGTGAAAGAAACGTTGTGGAATCTCTATTGGAATCGATCAGAAAAGTTTGATCATCTAGCATATAAGTATTGGTGTGTACTGCAAGGTTATGGAATCATCAAAATGATAAGAAATTTGGCCCAGTCTTGGTAAAGTTACAAGCACTGTACGCAGAAAGATGTATATTTGATTTGATTTTATTTTATTTCTGCATTTCTCCAAATATAATATAACTGAATTACAAAGAACATATAAATGTAAGGTATAATACAACATATACAAACAATAATTACTTCATGTCAAAATGTTATTTGTTTGTTTTTACATCTTTTACATATATACATAAAATAACGAAACTTAATATTTCCATAACATATTATCATAAATTTGAAGTATTATCCGAACTATTTGGGAGGACTATGCGACACGTGCACGACACGTGCGCGATATCTATTTGGTCCAAA
Organism: Mesocentrotus franciscanus; assembly: GCA_037976565.1. Lineage (NCBI taxonomy): Eukaryota > Metazoa > Echinodermata > Echinoidea > Camarodonta > Strongylocentrotidae > Mesocentrotus > Mesocentrotus franciscanus. Next base: position 3,782,182 of record CP137668.1, on the reverse strand, counting down.
TAGATATAATAATTTACCAAATATATCAATTAGTAGGCGTTTTCCCGGCAAAATTTGTATCATCACGTATTAGTAAAAACATATTCTTTCACATGATTGGTAATGAGAGCTTCCATCTAGGTCAGTAGCATGATCAGAGACTTGATGCAGTGCTCTTCATACATTTGAACAAAAATTACATGCACAATAAATACGAACATATAAAACCTATCTTGGACTTGCATTTAAACCATAACATTTTGTAAACCCTTGTCTAAAAATGAAGAGCAAGTCCTTATATTTCCAAATTAGTTATTGATTGCCTGATGTCACAAACCTTTATGACCAAGAGCATTCTCTTTAGGGCACCTACATGTAATGCCACCTTTAGCATCAGCAAAATTATTAACACTTCCACAGCTGCAATAGTGCATACAAAGAAATTGTCAAGACGAATCTACATATGCACTAGGGTCTTTATAACTATTTATTTATTATCTTGTGAATGGGAAATAAATGGGATGGGCCAAAATCTGCCCAGATAGAAAGCTTGTGGCATGTACACATGTGCATATGTCATGCAGGACTTTACATTTGTCTATTCTTCTGTTTTATTATGTATTTCTTCTTTTATTGAGATAACCTTATGCTAGTCTTTTTATTTCCTTCTATCCTCTCCTTTTCCTCTCATTAATTTTTTCCCCTATCTTGTCTGTTTTTGCAATTATCCATTCATTTCCTCTTTCTGCCTTTTTATGTTATTCATTTTTATTGTCTAGATCTTTTTCTTCTTTTTCTGTCCTTGGTTTATGTTCTCTTATTTTATTCTTTTTTATCCTTCTCTTATCTTCTATTCATATACTGTTTTGTTGTTGTAATTCTTCTTTCACTTTCTCCTATTTCTGTTTACATATGACTTTTCACTCAGTTTTTCTTCTTTCATGGGTTCTTCTCTCTTTCCCTGTGTGTGCCTTTATTTTTCTCATTTGTATCTAAATATGTTTTCTCTGTTCTTCTTCCTTCACTCATTTTCTCTTTTCATACCTTTTTGTATGTATTTTTTTCTTAAATGCTATCATCTTCATTGTTAACAATGAACTATGTACATGTATCTTTATTTTCTCGTACATATATCACCTCATGACTGCGAACGGTGGTAATGTTTTACATAAAACAGCAAATATAAGAAAACAAAATGAAATAAACTCACTCACAGAGCTGAGCAGTTGCCTACAAATACCTTCCATTGTTTATAAAGAATAAGCAACCAAAGAACAGGAAATCATTAATAATTGGGGCTGTGTCAATTTTTATGGTGGCCTACCTCTTCGTTGAAGCGGTAAAAACACCAGAAAAATCTCACAAATTACAAAATAAAAATCCTTTTCATGATTAAGGATCTTATTTCCATACAATTCCATAACTTGGATCTATGTCACATTATTAAATCAAGTGAAATTTTGAGTCTGTTTTGGGGCTGGTGATTTAGTTCCCTTGTCAAAACTCACACACAAATTTGAGAATACTCACAGCAGTTCTTGGATCTTGGATTCATTTCATCCTAAATACTCTGAAGAAGAGTTTTGACTGGAGGTGTACTCCAACATTGCTTTACAAAATGTACCTGTTGAAGAGGCTTCAATATGTCTTGTGTACTAGTATTAATAGCAGGGATTGACCATTCATAGATAAACAGAGCCCCTGAATTGGGTTTTAAAAAATACACTCTAAGAGAAACAGAATGACAAAAGTTTGAAACAAATCAGACCAATAATAAGAGATTAAGAGAGTTATGAATGTATGAAATATGAGATCACTAAATAAATGTGAATCTCAAATTGGCAATTTGGTACATAGATTGTGATGTAGACATGGATAACTCTCCTGTTTGTTGTATACACAAATTAATCCTAAGTGCCTTCTTCCTTGTGGACATTTTTGTTGTTGTGGATATCAGTTTATTTGTAGGTCCTCTAAAGATATTAAAGAACCTTCCGAGTCAAATGTTGTTGTTATTTTATTGAAATTTTAGTCATTCTGTGTGTGTGTTGGAACAAATGGAAAAGTTGTCCGCCACTACATCCTAGAGATGTTACTGATTCAGCCAATTTGAAGAGCCCATACCTACATGTTTTAATGATTACAAATTTACAACTTCAAAATGTGTAACTTTGTCACTTTTAGTCTGATTTAAATTTAATTCAAATTTTCCCCAGTCTGCTTCTAAGATTTTCTGCCTTCTACTGGTCGTTTGCTAATACTAGAGAATAGGGTGGATTTCCTTTAACTTTAGGTATATTAAATCTTGCTTCGATTAGGGAGATTATGGTGTCTGTTTTTCACTGGTGCAGCAGTGAATTCATGCCACAGTCCCACATGTCCCTGCCCACTTCCGTCCCGCCGCTCCTTTTTTACTAAAAAAAAAAGCTGTGATATACAGTAAGTATTTTTAGCTTCTAAAATGATACAAATCATTTGTTTTGTCATACATTGCATCAGTATACTCAAATAGCACAATATCTGTGAATAAATTTACCTCGACCAGCTATATTTAGCATGGCGGCCATCTTGGGAAAAATACCCCAAAAATACAAATAGTAAATAGTAATGCCCTGCCTCCTCCATTAAAAAAAAAAATCCAGACGAAAAAACACATAATTTGGGTTATTTGGCATAACATGTGCATTTGGAAGAAAGCTCCCCCCCCCAAAAAAAAAAAAAACAACAACAACAACAAACAAACAAAGAATAACTCAACAGAATGGCAAAAGTTTGAAATAAATAAGACCACTAATAATAAAGAGAGTCATGAATTTATGAAAAGTAAGATCACTGAAGAAATGTGAATCTCAAATTGGCAATTTGGTACATGGATTGTGAATGTGATTTACACATGGATAACTATCCTGTTTGTTGTTTACACAAATTACTCCCAAGTGCCCTCTTCCTTGTGGACATGTTTTTGTAGTTGATTAGCAGTTTATTTATTCATGTACATACATCGTAAATCACCTTGAAAAGACCTCCACGTCATATAGCATGCAGAATTGCAGATCAGTGCAGAAAAGACCCGGTTGATGACAAATAACACCAATGGCACCGACATTACCATAAATAACAAGAAACTGCAGGAGACAGTCCGTAGCTTTAAATATTTGGGAGCTATAGTATCAGATGAGGGATCCAAGCTCGAAGTACTCTCCAGGATAGCCCAGACCACAGCTGCAGTGACCAAACTAAAAGTCATTTGGACCGGAAAAAACATCTCCATCACCTCCAATATCAGACTGATGCGCTCCCTGGTCATATCCATATTTTTGTATGCATGTGTAACATGGACCATAATAGCAGACATTGGAAGAAGGATACCGCGCTGGAGATGAGATGTTTCCGCAAACTCCTTGTTATCTCGTATAGAGATCACATAACCAATGAGGTGGTGAAAACCAGAATTGAAAACGCCATCGGGCCGTATGAAGACCTCCTGACTTCAGTAAAGACGCAAACTGAAGTGGTACGGGCATGTCACACGATCATCTGGACTGGCCAAGACTATCCTACAGGGAGCAGTACAAGGAGGGAGACGAAGAGGCAGAGGAAACGATGAGAAGACAACATCAAAGAATGGAGAACATCATACGGCGGAAAGCTGAGAACCGCGAGGAGTGGAGGAAGCTGGTTGTAAAATCTACAGTGGTGCCCCAACGGTCAGCCAGACTACGGGACAGATGAGATGAGATGAGATACATCGTCTAAAGATAAAGAACCTCCTGAGTCATATGTGTTTTTTTTATTTATTTTTTTAATTTTAATCATTCTGTGTTGGAACAAATGGGAAGGTTGTCCTAGGGACATTAGTTTACTGATTCAGCCAATTTGACGAGCCCATACCTACATGTACATGTACAGTATACCAGCGAGTTATTTACAGATGCTTGCGATTGACGAGTTGGCGATCCGTAAGGACTCGAAAGAAATATCTGTGTATGTGAAGGGGGTATTATATCAATTTTCACTCTTGATAGGGTATACGGGTGTCAATTAAGTGATTCGTAACATTGCCTCAGATTCTGAAACAAAATCCTGGATTTAGCTCATGCTGCAATCATAATTATAAATCTTTAGGTCAGTCAGGAATCCCATGACTTTACAAGCCGATTGCCTAGCTGTCTGATTATCAAGATATTTATGATTGGAAATCAAAATTTCATTTATTGTTTTCCTAACGGTCTTTTTATTACATACAGGTGTACACTACAGTCTATTGGGGACAATGAGTATGATAAAAATGGTCACTCAAACTAAAAGATTTTTACCTTTTGACGCACTTCATGATCATTTTGAAGCGCAATTTTTTAGGGCTTCAATATTACACCATATCACAAACACTGATAACACGTAGGGCCGTGCTGTATCTCAGATTTAACATTGTTAAATGGTGCCTTTAAAGATAAAGACCAGTTCTGGTCATGCGATTGCATTGTGAAAGAAACGTTGTGGAATCGATCAGAAAAGGTTGATCATCTACATGTAGCATTCATGTATAAGTATTGGTGTGTACTGCAAGGTTCTGGAAACATCAAAATGATAAGAAATTTGGCCCAGTCTTGGTAAAGTTACAAGCACTGTACACTGTAAAGATGTATATGGGACTACGCGACACGTCGCGATATCTATCTGGTCCAAATAGATATAATAATTTACCAAATATATCAATTAGCGGTTTCCGGCAAAATTTGTATCATCACGTATTAGTCAAAACATAGGCCTATTCTTTTACATTATTGGTAATGAGAGCTTCCATTTAATTTTTTTTGAGAGGCGTTTCCAAAACTGGTCTATATCTTTAAGGCTAAGTGATATCAATGTCATATACCTGCGTCCTAGCGGCCACCATAAGCTGAGGATGCATGATGACACACAGTGTACGTGTGAAAAGTTCATGCACATATGGGTCATGGCGAGATTATAGATATTAAGAAATTTGATTTGGACGTCATATGCTACCTTACATAAAGTCCACGCCTAAAATGCAATCATTAGCGTCACGGTTTTTGATATTTTATATCGTATTCCACCCAGGCCTGCAGGGCAGAACCACTCCAGCAAAGAGAGTCAATGCTAATGCGTATTGACCTCTAGTCTAGCCCTGTACTAGCTACGTGCGAGAGGCAGCAATTACACACAATACACACATTGCACACAATTGCACACTAATGCACACAATGAATACGATGTGGCTGATCGGCAAGTTTGACATGACAGTAGACTCGCGATTTGAATTTTCAAATTATTCTTTCTAAATTCTAACATCGATAAGTTGAAAATTATATACTCAATTTACTGCCATTTTAATAGACCTATTTAGAATTGTCATCAATTGTCACTAAAATAAAGTAACGATTTTGAGTGAAATCAGTTGAGTTTTATACAGCGGTGTTAGAAATGTTGAGAATTAATAGAACAGTGTTTGATACTCAGCCAGGATAGGATAGTAATGCAGCTATGTGTGGGCAAACCAGGGACAGGGTTCGTGATGTCTACCATAGGCATCGGGACATCCCTGCCGGGCCGGGCCGGCGCACCTGGTACTACTAGTACTACTAGTGGTAGGGCTATCATTTCCATTTGAAATGCGTAGCAAGTTAGATTTATAAAAGAAATGATTAAAGACGGTGATACTGTGGAACCTACCTTAATCAGACGGCTGAGCACATAATAGAGACCTAGACTATATCGATGTCGATACTACTGTGGTCTAGTTGTTTCAGTACGTCGGGCAACAGTGTTCGTGAACGAGAAGCGAAGAGAGATAGCTGAACGATGCGACGGATCTCACTGATCGAGAGCTAGAGCTGAGAGCCCGGGCTGCCGTGGCAGAGCGGCCGGTCAGATCCGAGCTGAGCGCCCGTTTCAGAGCGAGTGCCTGTTTCTCGAAACTGTCATAAGTCTAAGTTCGTGGACATTATATAGATACACGTGTTAATTCTATAACACACGTTCCAATACGATATCTAAAAAGTCAGCCTTAATGACGGTTTCGAGAAACCACCCCATGTGTTCGGTGTCGGGTCGGATACAGTGGATGCCTGGGGGCGCACGCCCTTTTTGTCTTCCGAAAAAAATATTCCCATACTATTCTGTTTACGAATTCAAATATGCCTCAGAATCTACCAAAAGACTAAGATTTCCCGGGCCCGCATCCACGTAAAGGCTTCGTGCTCGCAATTTCGTACATTTCAAGCTTCCTCTCACCCCCTTGTAAAATCTTTGATCTGCCCCTGTGTGTATGGCCAAAGTAACCTGGCGCTACAGTCGTTCGTCGAAAAATATTGCTGGGCGCTGTTGCCTGGTTAACGAGTCTAACTGCAAACGGCAAGTATAAAACCGTCGTTGATGACTATCGGACGCAGCCCTATAACATTTTGCATGGGATATAAAAGCGGATTGTTGCAAATCAAGTCATTTTTACAAAATGTGTTAATGAGCATTAATGTCGCAGCTTGTATCGGGTGAGGAAATTATAACCATTGAAGGTAAATTTGTACACACTTTTTTATGCTATTGATGTTTACCTTTGAAGGATGAAGTAGATTTGACCTTTCTGGTGGTGCCCATGTGTAGGAGAAATGAGACTTGAATTCCAGGCAGCTTCTGTCATCATAATCCAATTTACCTATATTCTCAGCATCCTCGTTTGCAAGCATCAAGATTCTATTTTTGACCCAAATATCTACAATTTCTTGTCGATTAACCTCGATGTGGGAAAGGCTTTTCATTACGGTTGCAGTCAAGTGGCCTGTTATGTTTTCAGGCACTTTCATATTTGAGGCAGAAAGCCATTTTTTTAGAAACTACCATAGCAAAATAAATGAGATGGGTTGGGATTATTATGCATTTTTTTTTAAATGTTGCAACTCTAATTTATGAGTATGCATTTAAGGGCCATTGTTCCTGATAGCTTTGTCTGTATTTTTTTCCTTAACCCTACAAATTGCCTCTTGAAATTCATTTTACGTTAAAAATATTGCAGCAGTGTCTTCTTGGATGGTTTAACTTGTCACGCCTGAAGTGTTGAGGGTATTTGATTCAAGTAGGTTCTGAGATGGCTGTATTTGAATTACGGGTGAACAAATTGCATGCTTTGCTTTCCAGCTTTGATGTTGATATAAAGTAGAGCTACTCGTATGTATGATGTTATTTGATACTTTCATTAAACAATATTTGAGTGGGTACTTGTTATATATATATATAGTATGTTAGTTTGCTACATGGTCAATGTTGATCAAACAGTTAACTGACACAGTGGACTTATGTCACATTTAGATTGATCATGTATGGAACATAATACAGAAACAATGCTGCAATCCTGGGATTTCTTTTTGCATTGAATAAAGAGTTAAATATTTAAATGCCTTGAGGAAACATGGCGAGTATCCAATTTGTCCTTTAAAAATTAGGCAGAAAATGGTGTAATAATCAAAGGCTGAATTCTCTTCTCTAAATACCAACAATCCAGAATACATGTCTGAAACAAGGTTTCTATTTCTGATCAAATATTTATTTACTTGTAACATTATAATTGCCAGGCTTACTCAAATGTGTAATTATCTAAAGGACATTTTTACACATTTATGCAAACAGCTTATGAATCAGGCAAGCAAATTTAGCTATTAGCTTTAGCGTGGAGTTGACCTCATTTTTACTCTGAAACATGAAACACAAGAATGAAAACTCTCTGTTCTGATAATAAAAGCAAGAAACTTAGACCCTCCTATGCAGAAACTTCAAAGAAGCTAGTGTTATCATCCCGGTAAGAAGCGAATGAGTTAAAGAGCTTCAATACTGGAGTAAACAAATAGAAGCAGAGTATGTCCTAAAACTATGGCATTGGGGCTTTCCATTAAACCTCATTGTGCTCGATTGCTAATGATGTATTACAGGCTGAAGTCATGTAATTTGAGGCGCAATACTGGTCGTTGGCGGTGTCCGATGACATCCCAGTGCGGAAAATTCCTCCAGTCTCGGCGACGCCACCCTCCCATAAAGCCGACTCGCTCCCCATTTCCGTAACACGCTTTACCAGCGCCCTGTTTCCCCCTCTTCTAATGATGCCTCAAATAAGGTTCAGAAATGATGCGGCGTGCTACAAGTGTTGTGGCCTATATTTGAGGGCTTAATTTCTTTCACTATGCCATTTGCACTCTCGTGTTGCAAGGATTGATTTAGATATAAATTGGGGCGTTGGTCGGGTCCGATTACGAGGGATGTAAAGGAATGTTTAATGAGTTAAGGAAGGCAAAGGAGAGGCGTCAGGATGGGTGCTCATGTTCTGTGATTAAATGGTATGTCTGGAGGCATTGTATAGTGCGATATGAGAATGAATCTTAATGAGGTAAAAGGCTCATCTCAAATATGATAAATGGGTATCAGTAATGTTAGGCCCAATGAGCCACTGCAGGTATGATGTAGCTCCCCCAATCTCTCTCTCTCTCTCTATCTCTATTTCTTTCTATTTCTTTCTCTCTTTCTATTTCTTTCTGTTTCTATTTCTCTCTCTCTCTCTTTCTATTTCTTTCTCTCCCTCTCTCTCTTTCTTTCTGCCCCCTCCCCCTCTCTCTCCCCATTTCCTTTTTGCTTTCAATTTGTGTTTTCCCCATTATGTTGTGTATGAGATTCATATTCTTACCTGTTACCTAGTAGTGAACTCATAACACAAACTGCTTTATTGTAGGATGCTGCATAACTATCATCAAACAATTAATTCACCAACTGTGCAACCATTTATTCAGCCTTGTCTCTGCTACTAGGTTACGACTGAGCGTTTATGATCTTGGTGGTACTCGCTGCCCATGTTATGGACAAGATTATAAAGTTGTATCACTTTGCTTGCTGACTACGGCCAAGTGTGTATAGGGTTTGTGTGACTGGCCACATAGTTTGTTGCCCAGGGCAAGTGGTCAAGTGGTTTTGTAGCACTCTCCATCCCCTGATACCAATATTTTAATGATGATGCTATCTGTTTCCATGGTGATACAAACCCTGGTGGAAGATACTCGTAAATTTGAACAAGCGTTTACTGCGACAAGATGGAGCAAGGGAGACCTCAAATTGGCAAGATTCTCACGTAGCAAGAGTATCTGGTGGCAGTGTAAACTACTTCAATGAATTATCTGCCATGAAATTGGCGTGCCTATCGATCTCATTCTATTTGCCAAGATGGGACAAAGATATTTTTTAGCAAAATAATCATGATTATGAGAATATGATTTGTAGATAAAATTTGGATGTGCAAAAACATGGATTATTCCTTTCAATGCAGTTTATCTTTTTTTTCTTTCTTTCTCTCCGATAATTTCTTTGATTTTATCAGAGTATTATTTTCTTCTAATTTCATGGGCTATTTGCTTCAATTGATAGCAATCTTGTCAAACATCTAGATTTAAAGGGATTATTCAGCATTTGAAATACACGTTACATGCATTTTTGTGAAAACTTTTTGGGTAAATTTGAGGTCTTGTGCCTGACATTAATACATATTTGGGATATAAGAAGCTCTCCATTGCCTCAAAAAACTTCTCAAGATTCCTTTCAACCCCTTTCACCAGTGTTTGTATTTATATATGAATATTGCATTATCCTTTCCCATGAAAAGAAACATGTGTACCTTGATTAAGAATTTCTCTGAAGGTATAGAAAATGAGAAAGTTATGCACACGAAAGCAAATGCACTTCAGTAGGCATGAGATCTATACAAATGCTCTGTTGTGATGTCGTCCCCAGGTATATGCTTAAATCGCAAGCAACACTGGTCGCTGGCGGGAGTACATTAATTATTCACCACACACTATCTGATTCTCAAGTTCTTGAAATGATAATGGCAGCATTAAAATGCTACGTAGACACGTGCCCTACTACCATAGCTAACCTCTAGTCTACATCACTAAACACTTTTCAGTGTTATATCGTGATACTTTTGAAAGAAAACTGGGCATTCTAACGCAAAGTACAATGAAATTCAGCAACAAGGGGGTAAGGGTCGAACCATGGAGAAAGACATTGAAAATCTAAAAGAAGCATTTCAAATCTTCATTAGTTGTGGAATCAGCTTAGAGACAATGTTGTTACTAATATTTCAAGATTATTATTCAAAACAGGCAAAAATTAAGAGCTAAGTTTATATATGAACAATACACACAAAGAGCCGAATGCAAATAATATCTATTTTTGTTGTTCATTGCTCATTGAAGGCTGTTTTTTTAATGAAAGAGGTTGTAAGAATCTGGTAAGAAATAGAAATGGTTCTGATGGTCTAGACTAGGTGACTTCTTTTTATGAATGAGGAGAAGGGCACGTTTTGAGAGATGAGTGCCATTAGATAGTGCCAGCTATCTGTATCCTCTAATTTAGCTATTCTAAATAAATATACTAATTTTTACTTTTTCTTATCCTTCTTATTATTCCTTCTCTTTTAGTCTTCTCTGCTCATGTAGCATTTCTATTTAGCTCTGCAGATTTTGATTCAGCCCTTTTTCATCTCGATGTTTTAATCTATCAATCTCTTTGTTTTCTATTAAATCTATCATAACTTCATCAGAATTTATACAAGCTGTCACGTCCACAAACTTTTTCCGGAAAATTGATTCTGTTAGATGGGTCGTTATTCCCTCTTCTTTTAGCCAATTCTGTTGCACATTTTTAGTTCATAAATTTTCATACCTTCAATATATCATTTTCATGAGTTTTTATGCCAGGTTCAACTTTCATATGGAAATAAATAACCACTTTCTGGCTTTTTTCTATAGCCTTTTCTCACTTTCCCCTACTATCTACAGAAGATGTTAACATATCACATTTCTAATTTGAATGACAAGATTGAAATAAAAACCTTCTACTCTCCTTTATTTTAGATAAGAGCTGTAGCATGAGATGGATTTCTGTAAAAGGCACATTAGACAAGTAGCGCTATCCATTCCTTACTATCCTATGTTTTTAACCTCCTCACGTCTCGCGAATTTACGTGAGTCGGCATCCACTTGGCTGCGTCTGACGCCCAGCCACCCCAAGGGCCTTTCCAAACTAGCGTTTCGGTCACTTTATGCAAATGAGCTGGTCAGTGTGAAATCAACACCGGCTAGTCAGTGAGTCATTAAAAATAAAATTAGGAATAGCATAACGTCCCTGCATCTTCCCAAGGCTTATATACATGTACAATTTACAGTGAGATGAAGAGAGGTAAATTTAGCCGGCAGTGTGCTCACCCATGCCATCATTTATTAAGACCTGTTGCACTGATCCATCTAAAAATATCAATGTGAAATGTGATCCTGAAGTTAGTGTATGAATAATGAATAATGAAAAATTCAGAAAATAGGGTATGAAACTGTGCATGTTGAGGCCTATGAGACTATCGGTAATTCAACATAGTAGGACAAAAATTAGCTTGGAGATTTTCATTTTATCTCCTGTTTTTGTATCTGA
>CP137668.1:3656213-3770222 GCA_037976565.1 Mesocentrotus franciscanus | reverse complement strand
GGATTGAGGAAAAGCTGAGGTTTCCAAAACAAATGTTGTTATTCCTGTGTGCAACGAGGTGAACATAATTGTAGTATTTTTAGATTCAAGTGGAGGGACCATAAGGTATGTGTCCTACATGACCTTTAGAAAGGCTACTGTCTTTTCTTCAAATGTTCAAAGTGTATTCACACTTAACATTAACAGTTCTTGATTTTCTATCATCAAACATTTATCGATATATATGTTTTTATAACTAATTGTATTAGAATGTGATTTACATGTAGCTTTCAGAGCTAATTGCTGCATGTGATTTAGCATTCTCCATGTAGTTGTTGATCCTTTGAATCCTTTGCCTCCTTGAACTGGGTAGTCCCTGCATTAAGGCTATGTGAATCTCAGAACTCAGCAGTCAACGGGTTAACCTTACCCATTGATATCTTTTAAAAATCCCCAGAGGTGATCATCTGCGCAGATGTAAGGCATGTGGATAAATTCTAGATACGCAAAATATCATTTTCAATCCTGAGATCCATATTCAGTTGCCAATCCATGAGAGCGTTTTGTGAAGAGGCAAACTACAATCTTATTTTAGGAAGATATACTTCAGGACAAATAATGTTCTGGATGTTTCATGTTTGTCAGAATCTAACATTGCTCGGCCTCGGCCTCATGTCTTTCATCGCTCTTTATCAGAAATATTCTGTCATGGAGATGTGTTATTTTCTCATGTCTTGATTACAAAACCATCTGTTGCGGAAATAAAATGAAGAAAAAACACTTTCAATGAGTACAGCCTCAGTTTTAATCCCAAGATATTGTAGTAGATGTGCTATCTAAGTAAGATGTGTACTTATTGTTTCTTTGAGATGACATGTGTGATATTCTCTGCTTGATAATGCAATCTTAGGAAAACTCATATATACATTTTCCGTTTAGCTCTTGATTTCAGGGGGGGCGGGATGGATGATGATAGTGCTTTTTTAGTTAAATGTGTACTTATTTTCTAAGAGGTCTTGGTCACAATCTATTCAGGATATCAGTACAAACTTCGTGTTAATGTACCGATTGTTTCAGTTCGGTTTATTGTGATTTTGGTTTGTTTGACACTTATATTTTAAGAAGATGTGTATTTATCATTCCTTCAAATTTTTAATTGATACTTTTGATTAGTAGCACTGTCATTATAAGGTATGTATTTGTTTTATTGAATTTCTAATTACAAATTTTCTGGTTGATAGAAGGATCGAAGAAGATATGTACTTATTTTCCTTTATATATATATATATATATATATATAAATTTTTTTGCCCTCTTGTATGCAATTCTGTTAGCAAGATATGCATATAAAGGAAATCAGGCGATACGATCCGCGTTCTCAATGACACATCAAGATATTGTGCAAAAACTGTATGATGTGTATCAATAGGCTTTTATAAAATATGCAGCATGTGATAGATATCGTATTGATAGCATCGAGACGTCACTATATATGTACCCAAGGGTGTTAAATGTAGCCAATTTGACGTAAATCTAATATTTTTGTTTAAATATTGGTACACGTTTTAAATGTCGTACCCTTAAAAATACTGAAATAAATACTGTTTGAAAATATTCATATCAATAACATTTTTATATATCTATTGTTATAGATTCTTTGCTTTTTCACCATCATCAAAGGACAATTATAAGTATGTTTTTTGAAAAGGCCAATCTTTATGACGTATAGCCACATAGGTGGGTATTCTTTCTGCAGCAACCAGGCAAGTAGCCAATTTGAAGTTGATCTACAGGAATAAGTAATGTTTTATTGTAAAAACCAAATTCTTTGGTTTGCTAATGTAATAATATATATTTTGTTATTCTTATATTTTGAAAATGCTTATTGTTGCTATTCAATTGGAAGGTAAACAATTGTGAAATAGCCTACACATGTATTGATTAGTGGTACTTGTCTTGAAAACAGACATAAATTAAATATCATATTAAGTCTCAATAATCTCTGATTGACTCAGCCCTTTGCAGGGCCTAGGGTGCACGAGGAATATTTGCGTGTGTCTAAAGATGTGGCAGTATATTTTGTCAGAGAGAGAAATTGACCAGATACAACATCTCGTTTCAATATTCAACCATGTAACGTCGTAACCTGTTCATTATTGAAGACTACTTACTATAGTATACGCAGTAATGATTTTTTTCCCTTGTTGTCCGAAGGTATAGTCTAATTTTCTCAGACATCAAATTGGGTCGTGGGGTAAGAACAGAACAAATAATAATGTGAAATTGTAGCACGAATTTTTTTGTTTCATCTAAATTCGTGAGAAAATATTTAGCGCCGAATCAGCCACCCGGCCAATAAGCGGGGTTATGAGCACTATTTAAAAAATCAACACCCACCCCCGCCCGCCCCGGCCTCCCTTGCGCCAGGGGAGGGGCCCGTCTTCATTTTTATTTTTAAAAGGTTCAATTTACCTGTTTGGGGGTCAGGGGCCGGCCCTTGATCCAGGCCCGTAGCCAGGGGCCGCGTATTTTCCAAGATCATACACCCTCCTCATAGACCCTCCCAGGACGTCGATCAATTACATGTATTTCCCCCCCAACATCAAACTCCGGCTACGGCCCTGCCTAGATCCGCCACTGGGTGTAACCGTAAGCCTACGGCCGTACGATCAGTAGTTGGAGTCGAGACACTTTAGATCAGCTTAATGTCACAAATAGCGGTCTGCGTTGTGCTTAGAACTAGACTATTACTTAGCTTAGATCATCGATCCGATCCGACGTCCGGCCAGGCCAGGCCCATTCATGGCCACATAAAAGACCACGCTTCACAGAAGCCCTAAAATGCTACATGTTCTCATATCTTTGGTGTTTTCGAGATGTTTTAAGGTAAGGTTTATTTTGGTTGTTCCTTAATTGCCAAGAGTAGTAGATCTTTATGTATTTTTATCATAGCTTCATTAGTTGAAACTGTGTGCTTTACCGCAGTATCCAGAATCTCGGGTAATAAAACTAAACAGTGGGGAAAGCCCCAAAACAAACGGTACTACTACTAGGGCCTACCGGTAGTTGAATTGAGCCGGGTGCTCCGGTCCGTGCCCGCGCCAGGCCAGGCCGCCTGCCGGCGGTGGCCTAAGATTAGAAGATGAGACTATAACTTCGTTAGTCAGTTAATTAATGCATGATTCCAATCTTGACGACCTCGTGTATGGTAACGCTGTTACATTGTAGGCCTACTAGTATTACTAGTCAATCGATGAGAGTGAACCTAGACCGAAAATTTCTGTCTCTTTCGTTCTTTAGGAAGTTTAGCCTCTGAATTAGGTAGGGTCGGCTCCTCTCTACAGACTCTAGAGACAAGCCGACCATAGGGGCTTCTGTGCAAACTCGGTGGAATGGATCTGACCACCATATTTCGCCAAGCTTTTGGACTAAAATGTCACTTTAGCAGATTCATATCCGATGCATTCATTTCCGATGCATTCATTTTTGAAAATTAGGCCTAGGCTATAGTATAGGCTGATGTACATCGGTTCCTCTCACCAGATTGACTGTATGATGCGTTTAAAGGTCTTTTTTTCCTGATTTTCTTCGTCGAAATTGAACTCGGCTCCGAGTCCGTGTTGAAATTTTTGCAGTAACAATGCCAAGTAATAGAGTACCGAAGCTGTGACGTCATAAAAATCTATTTTTGGAATTTCTCAATTTTGTCTTCATTTTCCGAAAGACCACCAAAAATAATGTCCAAATGTCGAAAACCAATTATATGTTAAGTATTTGCCGAGATATGACCATCTGATTACAAAGATTGCCTATGGGAACTCGGTGTTATATTGCTCTGGCTCATAACATTAGGAGCCAGAGCAGAGGTGCCGTGGTCGAGTGGTTAAGTCGCCGGACTGTCGATCACAAGGTCCGCGGTTCGAGACCCGCCGCGGCACTAATGTCCTTTGGCAAGACATTGATCTACATTTGCCACACTCAACCCAGGTGATGTAAATGGGTACCTGGCAGGAATTAATTCTTTGAAATGCTAGAGCGCCGTAATGGCAGCACAGCTAAAGCGGGGTAATAATCTCCAAGTTTGGAAGCGCTTAGTGATTGTAATAAGCGCTATATAAAACTGAGTATTATTATTATTATTATTATTAATATAACACTGAGTTCCCATAGGCAATCTTTTATTCAGATGGTCATATCTCAGCCAATACTTAACATATTCAATTGGTTTTCAGTATTTAGACATTATTTTTGGTTGTTTTTTCGGAAAATGAAGAAAAATTGAGAAATTCCAAAATAGATGTTTGATGACGTCACACTTCACCACTCTATAGTTTCAACACTGAGCTGAGTTCAATTTCGACGAAGAAAATCGGGAGAAAAGACTTTTAAACGCATCGATACAGTCAATCTGCATATCTGGTAAGTGGAACCGATGTACAGGTGTATATTATTATTACTATATTAGCCTAGGCCTAAATTTCAAAAATAAATGCATCGGATATGAATCCCTTAAAGTGACATTCTAGTCCAAAAGCTTGGCTGAAATTTGGTGGTCAGATCCGTTCCACCGAGTTTGCACAGGAGCGCCTATGGTTGGCTTTTGTCTCTAAAGAGAGGAGCCAACCCTACCCAATTCAGAGGCTAACGAACGAAAGAGACAGACATTTTCGGTCTAGAGTGAACCTAGCCCTGCATGTTGATCGACTGATGTTGGACCGAAAGCTTTGCCTTTGGGAGGCTTTGCTTTGCCTTTGCCGGGATTTGGCTTTGGTCTCTGAAAAGTCTGATATCGACGATGGATGGTTGTCCTGCTATAAACATGATAAATAACTACTTTGGGCTCCACCATATTATTCACTGACCGCCTCTATACGGAGCTGACTGAGTGTGTGTACTGTACAGGATAGTGTGGGGAGGTTACTTATGCAATGCAGTTTGTGTGTGAGCACCGTACCCATCCCGCACAGTTCAATAGCTTCACAAACTGGAGCTGGACCTAGCTGAAAATAAGTCCATACGGCATGCACCTCTTCAAATAAAAATAATGCAAACTGCCATTGAAGAACGTGATACTTCAAATACAAGCAAAAACTTGTCACTCCAAGTCCAAGCAAACGAGCCGGAGAATTACTCACGACAGAACTGAATTCAGTGTAAGTGCTATAAACAATTGCACAGACGCAATCATCCTCAAAGCAGTCAACGAGACCCTTGGCCTTGGCATCTCTCTCTTGCCAAGAGTTAGACAGAAATAACTGTCTGGTATGGGAATTTTAAAATAAAACTGACATTTGTCAAACTTCCCATACACCGACACATACATGTACATGTACGGTAATCCTTGGCATATGCACAATGGAAGGGGGTCAATTAGAGATTTACCCCAGAATTTTTGCCCACTTTTTTCTTTATCTAGACAAATTGATGTAGAAAAAATGATTGAATAAAAAAAATGAATCTAATTTTCTTATATTGGTACTATAAAAATAATTTTAATTGTAGAACATCAAAATATAAGGACTTACCGGTACTTTCAGCTTATCTGACCCTTTTCTTGAAGCTTCAATTAGAGGTTTACCTCAGAATATTTGCTCACTTTTTTTTCTTTATCCAGACAAATTGATGTAAAAAAAATGAATCTAATTTTCTTATACCGGTACTATAAAAATAACATTAATTGTAGAACATCAAAATAAAGGACTTACCGGTACTTTCAGCTTATCTGACCCTTTTCTTGAAGCTTCTGTGCGAGTTGAGATGGGTGATCACACACAAACTGCATTGCATAGCCTCCCCTCACTAACCCTTACATGTACGTATAGAGACGAAATCTTGCCCAATTACAGATAAATTCAACTAGTACACAAATTGCATTGGTCTTTGAGTGGAAGAAGAAAACTTATTGAAAAAAAAATCAATCCAAGAAGACCCTATCAAAAGGAAAATGCTGCTCTGCTATCCCTGACAAGATCTTGTCCTAAACCACTGCGAGGACAAGTTAGGATGAGTAATTGCACTCATCCCCCTTAATAAATTATAACAAGATGTAAAAAGCTAATCTCATGCAAAGAAGATCTTGATCATTTGCCTGCAATCAGGGTGATGATAGAATGCAATCGTGCAATGGATAATTTAAATACATAATGTCACCTTTGGCTGGTACATCTCTTGTACGGTGAACTATATTAAACACTTCCCTTGCAGTTTAAAGCCCTCTAAATTGTTGGGATCCCCAAATTTGCCAAAATTTGATGGCAAAATATCACTTAAATTGTATCATATGTGAAAGAGGGTCATGACATTTTCTGCAAGGATTTTCAAAATAATTGTGTTTGAGGACAAATATTGATTAAAAAAGAATACTTAATTTGGGTTTTCTGTTGCATGCAGAAAACATACATTTTGTATCTTATTTCTTTCACCAATATTTGACTTCGAACACATTTGTTTTGAAAATCCTGGCAGAAATGTGCCTTAAATGACACCCTCTTTCACATTATGATACAATTTAAGTGAAATTTTGCCATCCAATTGTTGGGGCTCCCAACACTTTAGAGGGTCTTAAAAACTTAAAGTGTAATACTTTACTTCTTTTTTGCTTCAATTTATTTATTTTTTCGTTTTATTGTCTTCACATATAAAGTGCATATTAAATGTACTCTCTTAATCAAGATTTTTATTTCTAAAATTTTATTGTCATGTCTTCTCACTTGTATCGCATGTTACACAAAAATAAATTTTGGTCTTTGTAATATGTATTTAGAAGTTGTACATGTACTCTTTTATTTACTAATTTACATGTACTGTACATGTCTATACACAATTATGAAAAGGGATAAATGCTACTACCTGCACATGCTGCATGTTTCAATTATGTTAATAATGTTTGTCAAATTTATTTCTCTATTACTGACATTGAGCTTAATATCAAGGGTATAATGGTAAATTCAAAACCTTAAAAACAATGGTTTAAAGTGTAAACTTGTATTAAATAAAGCTTGTAAATAGTAACTTTCAAGAAAACAACAAATATAATTTAAATGTTTTTAATCCCTAATTAGGACATATTAACATATAGCCTTATTTAACTCAAGGAATCTCCATAGAAATTTAATGAGATTGATGAATATATTGGTACGGTACTCTTTGATTTTTCATTCTCTAGCTTTCTCTGAAACATGGATTCATGAAAATACTTCATTATTGTTCAATAAACAAGGTTACACTTGTATGCCATGTTTACAGTATTTTAGATTCTCTTGACATTACTGTTAGAGATGACATCATGACTCAGTCAGATGATTTTGAATCTTTTTTTACTGAAATAATTAATCAAATTGGCAAGCTGATAGTAGTTAAATATACAGAAACCCAAATCAAACATGCGAATATTTACTTAATATACACTAGATGATTATATAAGGATTAATGTTAACATTGACCATGATTATGCAAAATAGTGGTAATGATTTTGTTGGTATGATTTACTCACATTTTTTTATACCTTATACCAGGGTAACTATTAAAGAACTCTGCATCTCTGATTGACAAAATCTTTTCTAATAAAATAATGTATGTGCCAGTATACATGTAACTCCTGGTATTCTTTATTGTGATGGAACTGATCACTTTCCAATTTTCCAATTAAATAACCACATAATAACTCCTCCATCTGAATCCTTCACATACAGTCAAATCAATGATGACACTTAATTGGCCCTAAAGGTTGATGTACTGTACATGTAGCAAATACTAATTTATAACAAAAATCTCCTGAAAAGAAAAAAGGAATAAACTGTAAATAGCTGTAAAAACAACAACAACACCATTCTTGGATGACATTTGAGTTAGTTCGGTTGATATGCAATGAATATAAACAATTCTATGAATGCTTCTGAAGATAATAAAAAAGGTATATAAGAATATGCAGAAGATATTTGATAAATTATTATGCAGAACCAGATTAAGTTATTATCCAAAATAGTGCTGTGACCGTGTGCAAGCATGAACCACCACATACACATACATGCAGAAAATTCACATACATGTATTACACAATAAAAAAGGATATTATATTCTCATAAGTGATATTAAAGAAAACCAACTTTCTAAACAGGGTGGATTGTTTCAGAAATGCCTATTTCCTTCAAGTATTTACTATCTGTGACATTTACATGTAATCTACGTTTGAAGCTCTATTTACTCGTTCTGAAATTGGTTGCGAGTGTCTTTTTTCAAATCACTTTCTAAACCAAAACAGGTTTTTATCTGAGGTATAATCATAAAATTTAAACATCTTTATACTAATAAAAAGAAATAGATTAAATTCCTCTCCTGGCAGCTTCAATTCTGAAGTATTGATGAACTATGACCTGTACCTGTATTAAATAGTAGTGATCAAAACCCTACTATTTTGAGTAGTACAATATTATAATCTTTGGAAAATCCTGTTTCAATTTATTATACAATGTTCAGTGATCTGTGAGGCTACATTTTAGATTTACGTGGCATCAGTTACAATTTATGGGCCATTTCCTTTCTCCCTCTCAATGTACATGTAAATAGCACCAGTATTCTTTTGGGCTACCAGTATATTTAAAGAAATGTAAATCAAATCAGACAAGTCACTCTCTTTTCATACAGTGCTGTAGTGAGCAAATGTTATAAATAATTGTAAAATTTTGAATACTGGTACTTTGTTTTGGTAATGTGATTTTCCAATGTCTTCCAATAATGGTTGTCTTGCTGACCCTGACCTCTAAAGCAAATAGCCTAACTTTTTTTTTTAATGGTACATTGTAGCTGCAATAGTTTTGAAAAAAACTTGATATACATGTACATGTACAGTGTACACCCTGTAGGTGTCACATTAATTCATTTTCAATTTATGTTAATTAAAATGTGAACAAAATTCAGGGCAAAACTTTCCTCACAGCAACGCAGCCTCTCTAAATCGAATATGTTGGTATAGTATTACATTTGATGTGATAGTTCGAATATCGTGATGGTACTGTAGGTTATGAATACTGTAGCTAATGGATCACATTCTTTCCCCCCTAAAATATGTGAAATTCACCTACTGTATGTAGAAGATTTAGGGTGAAGGGTTTTCAAATGGTATAGTTTGGCATAGCCTATCATTAATTGGAGCTTAACATGTTTGTCATTTATATAATATTACTGGCCTTGAGGGAGAAACAAGGTAATACACCCTGTATTGCCCCAATACACGTACACGTACATGCACATGTATATCATTGTATCTCCCAAAAGATTCTGATTATTACCTATTTCTTTGTAAAGCAGGAAAGGGTACTGTACGGTTAATACTATACCCTACTACCGTGCCGCATGATAGTCTGCTCAAACTTTGCGTCGATTTAGCTGTTTGTGTTCCCAGGCCAATTCGTAATGGGCTCAATATGGAACACAATTTTTGTACTCAAAGTCAATGGTGAAACCCGAAAGAGTGAAAATATCAGGAAATATTGCCTGCTCGAAACTGTTAGTTTGCGGACCGGGCAAAATATGCATTTTAAATGCATGGTAAAATTACATGTACCTGCTACTGTATACATGAAGGTATAAAGCAAAGACAGATCAAATTCACTCCTGGTTCCTGTAAAATTTCACCTAGAGAGTACATGCTGTGCATAGACAAAGTGTTACCAGCCATACAAGACATGTAGGAAAACCAAACTGAACAGGAAATTGTTAGTTAAAATTTCCAAAATATTGCTTTGTATAATGTCTTGTGATGTGACCGAAAATCTTTTAGAATAGTACTCAGTACACTGAATCATTTAACATAGCAGCTCATGAAACTTAAATCACATTTTAGTCTTTTCAAATCCTCTGTGAAGTCCTTTTGACATTAGCTTTAATGTGGCAATTTTTGTAGTACTCTGTACATGTACATGTACATTCAATCCTATGGTCATATAGAGATTGAATCGCATTGTTATTAAATATGAACTTGTCTCCTATACAGGGTGTACATCTTCAACAATATTCGCATACAGAACAAAGCCATCAGTCTTTTGAAGATTTTTTTTTTCTTTAATTGTGTATTTTATCTTTCATTTTTTAAACATTCTAATACATTGCCAATTATATTGTTTTCCCATATTATTTTATTATATGTATGTTCATTTGCTAAGATTGTATCTTTATGAAAATGAAGTGAATAAATGCATGACAATACTAATTACATGTGTAATGATATCTTTATACCTGTAATGATAAATTTCAAATGCCTTATCGTATTTTTATAAGAATTTTAATTGTTATTATTTGTAAGTTGATTTTAAAATGTTTGATAGGAAGATCATAGATCATAGATCAACATAATTTGTGTAATTATCACTGTTTTGTATACCTGAGATGCTATTTGCAAATATTTATTGGAAGATTTGTATATATATATCCTTTGCTTACATAACATGGATTTCTGTGGCTTTATCAAAGAAATTTCCAATAATTGGTTCAGCATGTACTGTACGCATGTAGACATATTGATCTATCAACTGCACATATGTACTGAAATATTATAAGAAATTAAGAATATATGTAGTTCTTTTGATCCTGTATTCTGTATGATATGTGAGATGTTTGATATATTTTTATTATTCTTAAAATGCATATCCATTTTTCAGAGGGGCAAGTACACTTGATGACAATCAACGCAAAGGCACAAGGTGACTGTCAAGATGAAGAAGAAACAGCATGTGTACTCCACCGATTGTGACAAGGGGCTCTTGATTATCCTTTGAGAAAGTGGTAGATCAAGTTGATAGCATGAAATATATGAGGTATGTACATGTAGGTGGATTGTAAATTTTGTAATAAAAACTTAGGATTGTTCAATGATCAAGGTATTTAAGACTCCTACCCCATTTTTCACCAGTTTTTATTGATGGCTATTACGTGCTGCATGCATGTACATGTACATTGATGCCTTTGGATCATAATTAACTAGTATGCTCATGTAGTAGACCATTTTCAAAATGTATTCAAATGTATACATACGTGTACTGTGTACCTTGCGATGAGCTATTACATTCACTTGTTTTCTATTATTGTACCTCAATAGTCGGAATGCAAATTGCGAATTACCGGTAGTTGTTGCTATATGTAGGTTGGGTAAACATTGTGGCCTGCCCGACCTAACAACACGTAATGTGTGTAATTTGTATTCTGAGAGTGTTTATTATTGAAATACAATTTGTCAAAGCAGGAGAATGAAATGATTTACATGTATAAAGAGCAGTTAACAAAGATGTTTTTGCATGAAATATATTTACAGTATGAAAATAACCTATTAAACCAAACACTTGAGTTTATTTGTGTTTACTTAAAATATATACTAGCAATTATGGTAATAACTCAACATTTTTAATTGTTTGGTTCCTGAAAGTGATTTCATTTGATATATAATGCTGTACTGTGACTTATCCACATAAAATTGTAGAGCATTGCATATAATACAATTTATAGATTGCTATGTTATAGATAATTATTGTGGGAAAAATGTGAACCTTCCCATTTGTTAGCAATTACCATTGGCAATACAATGTACAAGATTACAAAAAATTCTAGAATAATAAATACTAGACCATATTTGTTTATATGTTATGATATAATATATGATATGATAGTATGGTATGGTATGGTATGATAGGGAAAAATTCAACTAAGAAGAAATTTGTAGACATTTGGATGAATCGTACTCCAAGATATATTATTGTTAGCACTGTTCACACTGTTCTTGAGACCGAAAAATAAATGGGAGCTCTGTTCTTTAATTTTTCAAACCAACAGATTTCATATAGGATCCCTTCAAGTACAAGGTCTACGCTGCTTCACACGTGCACTGAGAGGGACCTGGCAGAGGCTAATAGCATGGCTCTTGTAGAAGAAAAATTACCCCAAACAAGTACATGTACATGTACATGGAGTACCGGTAGACTAACATGGGGGCCAGTTTGATCAGCACCTTGTGAAGCCTTGTGCTAAGGTTGATTCAAAGAAAATGAAATTGAGATTTTGTACTCACCTCTGTGATAGTCAGGTGATGTCTTTCAAGGTTCTGATTTTCACTGTGGCGAGTATTGAAACTCTGTTGGTTGTATTATTAGTCTTATGATACCGTGCATATTGTCATTGCAATATTGGCAGCTTTAGCTTACATGTACCGGTACATGTAAAGATGGTTTGTCCCTTTGCAGATCTAAAACACTGGAGTTCCATGAATCCAGTGGTATATTAAAGAGATCTATTATTAGGAACCTCCAACCAAATAATAACAAATCAAAACTGGCTTTCAATGAATAGTGTTTGAATGTTTAATTCCAGATATTTAATTGTCTAAACTCAAAAAATATGTACCGGTACACTAGTGTTGATTTGAGAAAAGCTCTTGCTGTGGCAATTTGAAAACGGCGCTATATTTTAATTTCTTACAAAGAAGTTTCAGAACCTATGACTGTAAAATTTCACACTTTATATCTGAAGGGTTTATTCTTTGAAACACTTGGCAAGTTTCTTGAGTTTGCACAAATTTGAAAAAGTGTAATTTGTAATGTGTGAGTTTACAGAATTCAATATCACTGTTTTTTGAAGACATTTAAATTGGATTTGAATTAGAGCAAACAATTTAAGAATATATCAGTTAAACAAATAGGGTGTGTATTTTGATAAATGTGGGATATCCATTTGTTTCATTGTACTACACATTTTTGTGAAAGGTTGATCTTCCACTATTAATTTTTGTTAGAGGAAACCTCATGAAACCTCACCCCAAAGAATAAGCGTGGGTATTCTGAAAAGTGAGATGTATTTCTGCCGGCCCTATGATGTACAAAATTCCTACGAAAATGGACAAGAGATATGTAGGATGCGATAGTTAATGTGGTTAGATGAGCAAGTGTGCGCTTGTAAAAATGACGCCTGGCTGGAATGCTCCCAGGGAATGGAGATAGTGTGGGGTTAGCCTGAATCCGATGACCGGGGTCATAATATATCTGCAAAGCGCTTAGACACATCGTTGATGTATTAAGCGCTATATAAAAGCCGAATATTATAGAACTGAAGATATTCTTGGCATGATTTGATGCCTTTCAGGATGACATGGGCGCAACCATTTTCATGAAAATGTGACATTCAAGTTGAAGTTGTACATGCACCAAGCTTTAGGTGGAAAGACGTTTTTTAAATCAATAGCAAAACTTAACTTTTCAATGAGGAATTTTCATTGTTGAGGAAATTTCATAGCTGAGAAGATAGCAATTATGTTTGGTGAAAATATATAACATATCATTAAACATCATTAAAAATACTAAAATAGAGCAGTTGACAAATTTATTTCATTTATGAGAAACCTTTACTTCACCCTGGTTGAGCACCAACTCATCTAGGCAATTTGCATTCTGGCAATTTAATATTAGTACAAGGGATAAAAGAAGGTGAATGACATGCTTCATCACCACACACCTGGGAAGAAAGCATCCATAAATTTGAATACATTTACTTGTTATAAAACGACTTCATGTTATGAAGAAAATGGCAATGCCTATTTCGTGCTGAGAAACTGTACACTATTCTTGCTCTATGCCTCTCCCATACACTTTGGTGGGAATCTTGTAGATTATTTTTGCAAGAATATAATATATTTCTCAGAATAAGTAAAGTTATTTTTGGAGTGAAGTTTCCTAAAGGGGGTATCTCACTGAGCGGCGAATGCTTATGAACGTTGCAAATTTGGATTCGCCAACTTTTCTGACAAATGTTGGCCAAAATCAGGGTTCGCCTCTGCGACATTTAGCAACTTTTAGCGATGTTTAGCGACAATTAGCAAAATTTAAGCGAATGTTTGCGAAAGGTGGTTGGCAAATATTAGCGACTGTAAGCAAATGTTAGCGACAGTTTTCGCCAATATTTGCCACTATTTGTGAATGTTTGGGACCTTTGCTAACTCCTGGTACTCAATGGGTCGATTTTATATAGGAACCATATGGTAACGTGGTCGCTAGCATTGGTGAATCAAAAGAACTTCAGTGACACCGTCTTACAACCATTTGCAAAGGCTTACTACTGTTTGCAAACGCTTACGACTGTTTTGCAAATGCTTGCAACTGTTCGGAAAAAATTTGCAAAGAAATTTTGAACATGTTCAAAATTTCTTTGCGACAATGAAAACTTTCTTGAAACCCTTTACAAAACTTTTGCAACCTTTTACGAACCCTGGCGAAACCCAAATTCCACGCCGCAAGCACTCGCCGCTCAGTGAGATACCCCTTTAAAGGTAATCAAGGTTCGGTTCACTTCAATGAAAACAACATTTATTCCTTCTTTTTTGTTACAATCATAAGATTGAGTACAAAAAGCATTCAGATACAACTGAGGGAGGCATGGCCCCAGAAAATCAAAACGGATAGGGGATGCCCATTTACAAAAACGCCTTCCAAAAAATGTACCATATATTCTACTTTCCTAACATAACTACACACATTGTAGTTATGTTAGGATAGAGAATGACAGGAGAAGGGGTAAAATCACCTTGAGATGATATATTGAGGTATAAATCTGTGAAAATGTTTTTAAATGTTTGAAAGTTTGTAGAGTACATTGAGAGGTTGATGCTATTGATGGTACTTATAGGATAATAGTTAATTTGTATTATCATTAGTTTTGTATTGTATTGCATTGTGATAGATGTAAATTCCCTGTCATCATCTAAATTCCTATATGGCTTCCTTTCTTTTCTGTAACCACGTCAAATTTCACAAATTAGTTGGTTAAAAGCTACGTAAGTTTTCTGTTATTCAAAGGTGACCAAGTCCCTACTTCATTCTTAATATTTACTTTGACTGACCGTATTACCTCTTGTGCTATGTTTCAGGTCTCATCAGCGCCTTTGATTAGGCAACTAGATATTGGCGCTTTATAAATACCTGGATTGATTGGATTGGGTTGGATTGCCCCATCCATATTTGTGGGCAAAACCTGACTGTAGCTATTGCTCTTTGTACATTAAATATGTAACAAATGAAAGCATTGTAAAGTTGTAAACATGTTAATACGCCATAGCTTCTGTATGAGGCTATTGATATATCACCTGTGTAAATGTATACATTATTTCAATAACATTTGCTATTTTTTGTGGGGATAATAGTGCAATACATTCCATTCAAAGTATACAATCAGATCGGTTTATTGTACATAGGTCATGCTGAAATATAATAGTATAATGAAGAAAAATTACCATGTAGTAAATATGATTTCAGGAACACGATGTCGGTTTGCTGCAATTCGAGATTTGCTGTGGTGACAATTGTTCCGGGCTTTATTTTATGAAAATTGTAGGGCTAGGGTTAAGGTTAGGGTTAAGGTTAGATTAATATTTAAGTGAGATTGAGGGTTAGATATAGTATTGGTCCAGGATTGAAGTAGGAAATCATTTAGTGTTGGGAACTAATGTGAAGCAATTTTTGTAGGAGCATGTGTCACAAAACCCAATTTTCTCACATTTTGTAAGAGGTATTATACTATAGTATACATCATGGAATACCCAAACAAAGTCTGTTTTATATGTGCTTTATTTTTTTGTTTGGTGTGCATGTTGATATCTCTGACTGTAGTAGTAGTAGTAGCAGTAGCAGTAGCAGTAGCAGGAGGAGGAGGAGGAGGAGGAGGAGGAGGAGGAGGAGAACAGTTTTATTAGAACAACTGCGAAATGGTAGCCGAGAGCTAAATTACATTGGAAGTTTTACAAGCTCAGTTTTAAAAAGCATTTCAACAAAACTTAGATATAGACAAGTACAAATAATACACAGTAAAATAGATCACAACTTATTACATATCCCATACTTGCAAACAAATTAATGATACAAATAGAATAGTTTTGTCATTATTATTATTTTTGTAATTATTGCTAAGTGAGGTATATTTATATTTTAAATAGAAATTGAGGCTGATTAATTGAGTTTATGACAAGTAAATACTGAAGATTTGTTTGATTTCGAACCATAATAAAATGCAAATTGAATGCCTATTCATAATACACACAATAATTATATGAAGATTCATCATAGAAACATAATTAAACAATACTGAAAGAGAAAGAAAGTGTCAGGGAGAGAACAATTTAAAGAGAGAGTGTTAAGTTAGAAAAAAGAAGAAGGAAGAAATACAGAAGAGGAGAGAGGGGTGGCATGAGAAGAATGGAACAGATGGAACTGTGAAGACATGATGAAGAAGAATGATGATGAAAGTAAGACGACAGAGGGGAAAGCGATTGTGTGTAAAAGTCAGTTCGTAGTTCCTTATGTTGTAATGAGGGCATGTGATGATGTAGCATAGCAAGAGCGACAATTTGATGGTGTAGGAGTGAGTGAGGGGCCCATAGGGTGTCATATCATCTTCTTTTGCTTTCTCTTCCACTTCTCATCTTCCTTGATTTTCTGTTTTTCCTTTTCCTCCGTCTTTTCCCTTCAATATCCCCTTCAATATTTGGTTAGGCCTCCCATCTGCAACACCAAAGGGTGGGGGGTGACCTCGCTATTCATAACGTGTAACTTCCTATATAAAACACGAAGGGGTCACTATTCATGAAGACATAAGGACCGTTATTCATAATGTGAGATGAGGGCCGCTCTTCATAATTTATATTGGGGGTCACTAGGACCACTATTCATAAGATGAATTGCGGGTCACTATTTATAGTTAATGCAGAATGAGGGTCGCTATTCATGATATGAGAGGAGAGTCGCTATTCATAATCCGAGAAGAGCGTTGCTTTCCATAATAGCTACGCCACAGCCATGGGGTGCCCCAGCCAACATTCAACTCTCTTGTCGTTTTGTTGCTTATTCCATTTTTATGAATAACGACTCCCTCTTCTCATATTATAAATAGCGACCCTCTTCGATTAAGAATAGCTGTCCTTATGAATAATGACCTTTATGAATAATGACCCTTTTCTCAAATTATGAATAGCGGTTTTTATGAATAATGGTCCTTATGAATAGCGACTTGCCACAGGGGGGCTTGGTGCCCGTTAATGTGTCTTGGATGGTCTTGGATGTGTATTAACGGGGGGAGGCAGGGTGGGTATGACTTTGCTTTTTTGATTAAAAGTTGCAATTCGATGGAAATTTAAGATGGTTAATGTTGATAATAGGGAAATAAGATATTCTTCATATATTAAGATTTGCAAATTATTTCATCTTAAATTTGCATTTCCATGCTGAACCTGTTTAAAGACTGAATTTATAGATCATCCAAAACGAGCTGGACGGGTTGAACGTAAACCCTAACCCTAACCCTAACCCTCAACCCTAGTCCTAAACTTAACCCTAGTCCTAATTCTAGACATAACCTTAACCCTAGACCCAACCCTTAACCTTACCCTAGTCCTAACCCTAGTCCTATAACCCTAACTCTAACCCTGAACCTCACCCTAGTACTAACCCTTTCCCTGACCATAACCTCAACCCTTAATCATTATTATTGATTGTGGATTATTCTGCAGTTAGCCCCAACATGTGTTTTGCCTGATGTTCTAAATAAAATGCTACCCGCCACTTCCTTATTTATGTCGATCGATCGACTTTCCGGCGATTAAATTCAGAGGGGGGGCACCGGGCAGTATGGGTAGGCCTATGTCTTTTAATTTTTCATCAAAAGCTGCATTTGGATTGAAAATAGTTAACTTCGATAATCAGGGAAACAAGATTGGATAAAGAAGGCAATCTTTTTTCATCTTAAATTTAACCTGTTTAAAAGCTGGATTTTTAGGTAATCCAAAATGAGCTGAATGGGTTGAACATAGCCCTTGCTGTAACACTAATTGTAACCAACCGTAGTCCTACACAACTAATCCTAACCCAGTCCAAACTCTAGTCCTAACCCTAGTCATACCCCTAACCCTTGTCTTAACCCTTAACCTTACCCCAGTCCTAGCTTAACCCTACTTCGAACCCAGCCCCTTTCATTGACCCTAACCCCAACCCTAATTCATTATAATGGATGGTGGATTATTCTGCAGTTAAGCCCTATTGGGTGTTTTACCTGATGTTCTTAATACAAATTAATGAATCCCTTCTTCTCTAAAATGTCCGATTAGACGACCACCGATCAAATTTCAAAACAAGAAGAACAAATATTTTCTTTAAATGGAAGATTATCATGATGAATAATTTGCAGATTAGGCATCATGCAACAAATAAAACTATACAAACATATCTTTTAAATGAATTCAATTGATAAGTATTGATCCTTTCTTGTTTATGACAATAAAAAGAAAAAGCGGAAAAGTATTTTTTTAAACATTGGTATAAAAACGTAAATATACATGCACTTTGAAATATTGAGATAGAGAGTGTTGTTATTCTTTAACAATCATGATATGTGACCCGTCACGAAATTATTCATCTGCAAAACAAAATTAAAGGTAAATTTGAAGAAAAAAATAGGGGTTTGCCTCAGTTACTTCGGATATTTTACTTCCAACTTTACAGCGACAGAATTATGAGACTATGTACCGCTGCTCAAACTGGAAAACGCCCTCTATTGACTCTTTTGCAACTAACGCAAATAAAGAAATTAAACTACGCAAGTGGCCTATAGTCTCCTTCTTCAGACTCGTTTACTATATGAAGCGTTATTTGACATTATTGATTGCAAAGTGCAGTAGTAATAGCGTCAAATTTATCGATTATCGTTACTTGCCGGATAAAAGCACCATTTTTGGTACAGGGCTTCCTATGACCTACTAAACGATAATAGACTAGGAGCTCCCGGCAAAAATTCAATTTAAGGTTGTGGGGCGGGGCGTCTTTGGAGCCCCAAATAAGTTTATAACATTGATTTGTTGTTGTACAAATGCCATTTGGTGCAGGGCTTCCTTGGACCTACTGAACGATATTAGGAGCCCCGGCAAAAATATCATTATATAGGGTGTGGGGGCGGGCACGTCAGAAGAATTTTTAAATAATATATACATTGCGTTTTTGTTGTACAAACGCCATGGGGCCCCCAATCACACATATATGAATAGTTATGCCGGGGCTCTATACCCTACCTCATTCAGCAGGTCCTAATGAAGCCCTGTACCAAAGATAGCGTTTGTACAACAAAACCCAATGTTATATTACCTTCTAAATTATTTGTGGGCTACGAGGCCCCGCCCCACACCCTCATATGATATTCTTTCCGGGGACTCCTACCCTAATATCGTTCAGTAGGTCCTAAGGAAGCCGTGTACCAAAATGGCATTTGCACAACAACAAATCAATTATTTGGGGCTCCAAAATACGCCCGCCCCACACCCTTAAATTGAAATTTTGCCGGGGCTCCTAGCCTAATATCGTTTAGTAGGTCCTGAGGAAGCCCTGTACCAAAAATGGTGCTTTTATCCGGCAAGTAATGGTAATTTCACTATTAAAGCTACCCGACTATAGAGACAAATCGGACCACAGCAACATCGACAGCATGTACATGTCAAACTTTGATAACCAAATAATCTTGAATAATATAGTGCATATTTGATTTATGAACTTGGAGAAGAAGAAGAAGAAGAGAAAGAAAAGATAAAATAAAGAACAAGAACAAAAAAGAAAAAAGAAAGAAAGGAAGAAGTTTAAAAAAGGCTGTTTAGTCGCTGCACCCGAATAAGCTATTTTTTCACAAAATTTCTCGTACATTGCTTGGATGACTATGGTGATTATTGTTCGGTCATCAATGCCGATCAACTTAGTGTTAAAATGTGACCAACATTTCTATTCATGTGATTACCGCCTAGGAGAAAGAGAGGAGAGAGAGAGAGGAGAGAGAGAGAGAGAGAGAGAAGAGGGAAGGGGGGTTGATGATGACATTGGTGATGGTAATGATGATTCATATGCCCTGTTGAATTGACATGGTTTCTGTAGTTACATGTACTTGTGTCGATCCAGTCATACAAAATATTTGAATTTAAAATGCACAATTAAAAAGTATTAGTTTACTTGTTTTTAATAATTGAAATTGCTTTAAGGAGTGGGATATTATTATGTGGCCCTTATCTTCATGATTATTAGTACATGTATTAATATTATTGTATAAATATCATTATTATAAGTATCATCAAAATCATCACCACCAAGATCATCATCATAATCCTTGGTGCCATCATCATCACCAGGGGCGGATCCAGCCGGTGGCAGGAGGGGGGACCCAATTCATGAGAAAATATTTAGCGGCGACTTAGCCAGCCGGTGAATAAGCACTATTTTTTTGGGGGCCCAATTGAGAATTTTTTTTTTTGGGGGCCAGGCCCTGATCATCACTACTACCATCATTATCATCACTTCTACCATCATCGTCACTACTACCATCATCATCCACTACTACAATCATTATCATCATTATCACCACCATCATCACTACTACCATCACCACCAGCATTACTACCTTCATTATCATCATCATCATCATTACTTACCATCATTACCATCATCACCATCAACATCATCACTATTACCATCATCATCTTCATCTATTCACAGTAAAGTTTTCAATGAATTTGGTGTTGTTGGCCAAAGTAAGCCTTCAGTTTAAATTTCGATAACATAGGTCTAAATATGCAAATCATGTAAGTTCCACTGGAAACCACTCTTAATGTTGTGGTTCATACTTTGAAGCAGTTGATAATTTTCATAGATATTGCATATTCAAAATTATTCAGTCTAGTCCATTTTCAATGTGACATATTTTTAAAAGTTTTAGCTTTCTAATAGCAATTTTAACACAACTATTGTGCAAAAATGAAAACAGGATTACAAATTCTTGATTTAAACAATTACACCGTAAAACTTTCATCCATTTGAAAACGTTACAACTACATGTACATTTCTTTCTAAAAGGGCCCTAATTCACCCAGTCAACCTTTTATTCTTAAGTTACAAAAAATACACACCCCAAAAAAAAAAAAAAATCACATTTACAAGGAGTATGAATAATTCACTTGTTAACTGTATATTTTATATCTAAAACAATATTGTTAACATTTTGGTAGTACATGTACATTGCAAAAAGGATATGTACATGCATACAGTGTAAGCTCGTTGACATAACATGATGGAACTGACAAGGAGTATCCATAACTTCACAACATATGCTCCGAGGAAAAGTAGAAATATTGAAGAAATGCATTGGTGAAATTTAAATGAACTGGATAATAATAACAAATTATGAAATCTTCTAAGTCATTCCACAATACACAAATGTACATGTAATATGTATGTTAATTTCAATTAAACTGTTGTGTAGTTGTGATGTGATGTGGACAACCCTCGCATTTGCTTTTATTGAAGAGAAAGATACATTACAGGATAAGAGAAATGTAATTGCTTTGGAAATACTTTGTTGGTTTCTACTAATTTTCCCTTTCCTTACCGGATTGAAAATAGAGTGAACAATGCAAAGAAGAGTAATTAATCAATCAGCAGTTTTTCTATCTCTAAGTCCTCCAAACTATATTAGCCATAGAAACTTCCGGTACATGTACAAGATTTGATATACACATGAACATTCAGATAATTTGCTGACATTTAACAAAAAGATCCATTACTTATTTCATCTGGGGACAAAATAGTATCTCATTTGAAAACTTACATTTTAGTTGATACTTATAGAGAATAAATGTTACATCCTGAAGTACTTTTCCCTTAACATCAGTGTTACATTATTCTTTACACTACCATTTTGAAAAAGTATGAAATCTTTGCTTTTTAACAAACAAAGGTACAAGTATTATGTTGAATCATAAATATAAAATTATTACAGCTTTGATACCAAGAAAGAATCATATGCAACAAGCGTACATGTACATATTCACATCATTATGGATACACTTGATTAAAAAAAAAAAATTGAAGCTATCCTCCCACTTATTTCTTCTAAATATCCAATGAAGTATAAAATACCTTTTAGATTCAATGGCGATTTAATTAATTCATAGTGAGCACGCTGTAAAATGTATTCTTACTTGACCAACTATACCTGCATGTATCATAATGCACATGCATGTCCTGAAATATTGAAAATGAAAGAGCACCTTTTATGTACTATTAAGCCAGGATGTGAAAATAATTGCACAGGAAATGACAAAAATGGTTAACATTTTTGTTTGTTTTGTTAACATGCATTACAAAGACATTAATGTATGGAAATTAATAAGTATAACGTCCATGCATGTCAGTTGAAGGAGTGTTCTAAAATTCACTTTTAGGAAACTTTCAACTTTAATTTTAAAACTACAACAATTTTGAGTGTTTTGCTACATTTTCTCATCAATTGATGTACCTAGTAACATGCTAAGTAAATCAACGTGGTTGAAGTGAAGAGAAAAGAATTGCACTAACTCGTACATGCTGGATCTTGAAACTATGAATCAGATAGTTAGACAGTGAAATGATTATGACTTCCATTTCGATTTTATGATTTGTAACTTTCAAATGACAGTGTTTCTCCCTCTTACTTTGTAATGTTTGATGAAATTAATAATAAGCATACTGGAATATTGCCAATGAAAAGGCATTGTTTATGTGCTATAAAGCAACATTAATATTGGGACTATTCCTTTTGAAGGAAAGGATAAATGATCCAATATAATGTCTAACTATCTGATTCTTAGCTTCCTTCACCTTCACCTTCACCTATCCCCAGTCTGGCTGACTGTTGGGGCACCACTGAAGATTTTACAACCAGCTTCCTCCACTCCTCGGGGTTCTCGGCTCTCGAAGCACGATGGTCCCGTCAAGGCCACTCTTTAATGTTGTCTT
Source organism: Mesocentrotus franciscanus (assembly GCA_037976565.1). Classification (NCBI taxonomy): domain Eukaryota; kingdom Metazoa; phylum Echinodermata; class Echinoidea; order Camarodonta; family Strongylocentrotidae; genus Mesocentrotus; species Mesocentrotus franciscanus. The sequence continues at coordinate 3,747,423 of CP137668.1, read as the reverse complement.
CCCATCGTTTCCTCTGTCTGCCTTTTCGTCTCCCTCCTTGTACTGTTCCTGTAGGATAGTCTTGGCCAGTCCAGATGATCGTGTGACGTGCCCGTACCACTTTAGTTTGCATCTTTTCACTGAAGTCAGGAGGTCTTCATACGGCCTGATGGTGTTTCCAATTTTGATTTTCACTACCTCATTGGTTATGTGATCGCTATACCAGATACTGAGGAGTTTGGGAAACATCTCATCTCCAGTGCCTGTATCCTTCTTTCAATGTCTGCTGTTATGGTCCATGTTTCACATGCATACACAAATATGGACAAATGGACAAGATCCTATAACCAATTTTGAATGGGTGGAATTCATTTTCGACTGAAACGCTGCACATGTGTCTTACTTCAAGCCTGCATAGAAAAAGAAGAAAATGATAGCGTGGATGGTAAAAATACAATCAGTGAACAAATCAAATTGATTCTATCAGGGTTTTACAAAAGGTCTCAAATACAATTTAAAAAATCATATCAATTCTTTAACCTACATGTAACAATTAAAGTGGGATAGATCTCTTTTTCAAATTCATGTATGCTCCAAAGCCTTCTTTGAGGAATGAATGAATGCATCTAATTAAGAACACAAACTGATCATTATCGAACATGTCATTATCAAATCCCTAGATATCATTCTTCATATACTGTACATTTATCTATAGAGAAATGATTGAAAATTCTATTTTTAATATATATCTTATGGGTATCTTCCTACAAATGTGGAAAAGGTTCTCTTATACTGTAACCCCTTTGGCATATAATCTATTAAGAGATAATAACCACAGCATGTTGAAAAGTGAGGCATTTTTTCTATCTACACATTTTTTTAATTTTTATTACCTTAAATTTGTCATTGACTCTTTCAGGCAAGTTCAGCTAAGGCAAGAGTGGCATGGGTACTTTGGAGGAATACATGAATGGTGCCACTTGTTGATTTCCTCTTTCTGCAAGTGAGGTTTAATTGAAAATATTACATTATATGTGCATATTTATAGTTTAATAGAACCATGATCATAGATTAGCAGGATATCTTTCTGAGTATGACAAAGTTTACGACTGAGTGTATAGTACATGTAGGTACATAACAATTCCAGTACTGTTTCATTAGAGTGAGCATTACAACAGCTCTAAATCAGATCATGAAATTATGAAAATCTGATCTTGCAAAGAGGACACTTCAATGCATTACAATTAATCTATAACTATTTAATCATATTGCAAAAGTGTATTGGAAAATGAGGGAGGGTTCACTACACACACTGATGAAACTTGGTTATCAAAGGAAGTCTACCTTGAAATTATGATGGTTTTGAGAAAAGCAGAAAAACTACAGACAAAAAGCAGGGAAAGTTTAAGAAAAATCTGATGAAATATAAAGTTATGAATCCTTAAAGTCTTAAATGACCAAAACAACATGTCTGCAACTACCTAACAAAACAAAAAACAAAAAAACAAAAATCAACAACAGGCAATTTCGGAAAGAGTTCCATATGTAACCCCGCTAAAATCGATCTATATTGATCTAACCCTACCCTAACCCTTATCCTAATCCTAATCCTAACCCTAACCTAGCATACCCATATTTTTTTTTCAATTTTAGTGGTGGTTACATGACATATATGGAACTCTTGCCATAATTTCAATGGCCTTGCAGGGTTCATCTTCTGAAACTTGCAAAGGTTACAAAGATGTATTTACAACTTTAGATGTACTATAGAATCAGAACATGATTTCAATGGGATGTATTGGAATTGCCGGAGGTGATTTTTTTTCAACTGTTGCAATGGTGTTAAAAGCAAATTAGCATCTTGTGAATGGTGTAGACTTTATTTAGTGACATTCCACTTGCAATTTCTTTTTTAAGGCTACAAACATTACTGTTATGATAATTGTAGATCTATCACATAAAAGATGACAAGTGACATTTGAAATAAGATTTGTCTTCCTACATAATTATTCATAAAATGTCTCAAATTCATTTGCTTTGTGTTTCTGCTACCTGTATACATGGTCTTTCTCTTGCTCCCCCATTACTCTGTAAGCAAAGACCCAATATTTAACACTTCATTACAAAAAGTATATTGTGTCTTGAGTGAAGCCTAAACTGGTTCCTACTGCTTAGCCTTGGCTGCATTTTCCTTAGTCTTCTAGCTCAGATCCTCTCTTCCACACTTCATTTTATTATCGTAATTTGTTCTTATATCTTTTGGGTTAGATTTCCTAATCTATGTGATTCATGCATTATGCTGCTGACTGAAGAAAGCAATTTTTAAATTGTCAACTAAAAGATCTAAGCATACATGTATGTCAAAGGGCTGGCTCAAAGAATAGGAGGTAGAAAAAGGAAGGGGGTGTGGTGGGAATTGGACTCAAACTCATGAGATTTCACAAGAGGACTTTATGAAAGCAGGTCGTATAATATCCAATAAATAAATATAGTTGTACTTTGAATCATCTTCACATGAAAAGGACATACAGGTATTAAAGTAAATGTTAACAAAAAACATTATTCATGTACCTGTTACTGCTACTTGGAGGTAACCCTCATTGCTGAGAAATAAGCCTTGAAGTACTGTTTGGTTGAAGGAAATTCCATTTCAGCTGTATAATACCGCAAATGTCTGTCATTTTGCTCCAAAGAAGACTGTAGTTTGGGTAAGAGCAATAGTTACAATTAAGTATACACATGTAAAGTTGTATTTATACAGAAATAGCAAACTGACATAATGACAATACTGCAACTTCCTGCGATCAAAAAGGGAAGAGAGAGGCAGCTAGAGTGAATGAGAGAAAGAAAGGGAAAAAGAAAGGGAAAAAGAAAGGGGAAAAGAGGGATAAAAGGTAGAAAGAGAGAGACAATATAATTGAATCAGGAGCAGCCAAGAGGAGTCTAAAAATTGCAACAAGATTTCGATTGGCAACGTCTTTATAATTGTTCTACAATTCTCAATGAAATTTGGTATGTAATGTTTTAGTGGTATCCTCTAATATCTCTGTAAATTTCACAAAGATCCAAGCTATTATAATTACAAAGTTATGATCATGTTTGTATTAATATGAAGCACTTTTCAAATATTACAAATTTACACTTTACAATCATTAAGGTAAATTAATGTCTTTAATATATCTTTTTTAAGAAATAAAGGCCATATTTAAAATAAAATAATGTGTGGAGAAACCTAAAGGGCATGTTACAGCAATTTTCATACATGTACATGTACTGTATATGTACATGTAGATCTGCTGAAATGGATCATATAAAATCATTGGTAGTTGTTGCTTAACTTAAAATAAAGATTTGAAGAGCTGAATAAGTATGTAAAGTTTCTTTTAAATCAATTATGGTTTTGTTTACAAGAAATAAAAGAGTGACTTAAATTGAAAGTTGTTTGCGAAATGTAGAAGCCACAGTATTCTTGTGCACTGATGCCATCCAACATGCTATCTTTGTAACATTTTAAATGTGATACGTCTAGCAAAAACAATCCCAACTTAAGTTTGTATGGTAGTATTGATCCTTGTACAATTCACAAATGGTATTAAGAAGATACTATGACAGCACTGCCAACAAAATGAAAGGATGAGTACCGTTTAAAATGTATCCAATCAAAATATTATTGCATATTCTTTTTAGACACCCTGTAGAAACAGAAAAATCCTAAGATTTTAGTGCAAGTTATGATTATTATTTCATTTGGCATTGCAACTATAGAAACTATAAAGTACTGATATGGACAGTCAGATTTTCTGCAAATTTAGTCTCAACGTTACTATTCAGTGCATATAATACATTATAAAGTAATGTACACTTGTTTTTGATGCGCACTGTAGAGCTTACAAGTTGCAATCCACAGCAGTCATTGATTTTGCACAGAGGGATGGGGAAAAGAAATTACCAAACCTAACCCTCTCTTAAAGACTAAAACCATCGACTGCTAAAACCAAGGAATGGCTCTACATAAAAATACACTGTATACAGTGTATACCAAACCGAATGGAAATCATACCAGAGTTGTAGAATACATTTTTATATGGACTGATGTGCATAAGAATAACTTTGACATAGACACACACAAACAAAAATCCAATAACTTTTTAAAGGAAGACTGGCCAACTATTAATGCTAGTGTAGGAGATTCCATATAGGCATAATGGGACATCTTAAGAGTGGAAATGGGATCAAAATAGACAAAAGATTTATTCAAAGGAGAACAATTATGCAATGAATATCTTTGTACAGGAAATAAATAAAATATATCAACAAAAAACAAAACAACAACAACAAACAAACAAAAAGAAAGGGAAATCATCTAATTATTGTTGGAGAAAAACATGAACTTTTATGCAAATTATGCTTCAGTTTCCTTTATTTGTATGAAAATTCAGACAAATTGCAAAATATTTTGGTAATGGGAAGATAACTGACCATGGTTAGTTAAATCTTGGGTAATCAATATCATTATCTACATGTATATAAGGCTTCCAAGTGGTACAATAAATCAGTGTATTCAATATCTTTAGTGCAGTACCCTGATGACTGACCAATATATTTTTGTATTGCTCAGTCATTCGGGAACTTCAACTTTCGATATCGATATCTATATCATATCGATATCACACACACAAAAATCAATATCACACAAACAAAAAGCCATATTTACTGAGGTAAGTCAAATTTTGTTATTTCGCTAGTCAGCCTGACATAGATAATAATAATAATATAATATGACTTTGTTTTTGTGATACAAGAATATATTGCTCTCGCTATGACAATATTGGACTCTTCTCGAACTCGTTCAATATTGTCAGAGCTCGAGCAATATATTCTTGTATCACACTCAAAGCCATCCAATATTTTATAAGTATACAATGGTTTGGATCCTCAGAGAAACGTGTATTATAAATCAAATCATATTCATTATTTTAGCTATACCTACTCTATGGAACCTAATTGAAATTGAATGGAAAAGCTGTATCTTCCACTCAATAATATGACTCTTCTGAAAATATGTGCACATGTAATGTACATGTATGGTCTTATTATATTAAAGATATACATGTATGTAATAAATATTTTGTTATAAGGCATAAGAATAAGGAGAGGGAGAAAGTGCAACATGGATGCTTCACATTATACCATTGCTCATTATGAAAACATTAACAAACATACTAGAAAATAATTTTTGTTAAACATGATTTGTCACAAAGTTTGTAAACAAAAGCTGTTCAGTTTTCTATTAGAGGGATCATGTCAGATGGATATTTTAGAAAAGGGTGACGATGTTAATGCAGAGGTGATAGAGAAGGGTAGATGAGGTAATACAAAAGGAAGACACTTTAATAGCAAAAACATGTAGTACATGTACGTAATGGGACTTTTGGGTCCTCTTAATACATGAAAAGCTTGAAAAGTCAAAGAAACTGTGCAGCAAATTTGATTTCTAGACCATTCAAGATGCATTTGACTGAAATAAGTCCAGTTCTACCAAAAATTACTATCATGATAGCAGAAGTGGATCAATAACTGCTTTTCAAACAACATAAGTCATAACTTTCATATACTACTGTTACAGATTTTCCAAAGAGATTTTATACACATGTTAAGGGTGGTCCACAAACAAATATACATGTATAAACATTTCAAATTAAAATGTGGAGGAAGTATGAACTTGTACTTGCAAAGCACAAATTTCCTTGCAGCTGGGCTACAGGGCTTGCTTTAAAGGTAATGCAAAGTTTTGGAAATTTTGAAATTGGATGGATAGTTATTCTTTAAATTTTTAATATATTTGGATGCCCCTGTGGATGTATTACATGTAGAAGCACTAAAAAATTTAGCCCCTAAAACACTTCAGCTTTTGAGCAAATTGAATAATCAAAATTTACCGGTGCTCCTGGTAAATTTCAAATATTTCAAATAGCGCCCAAGGCCATTCCATGGTAGCTACGACCATGAAAATCTCAGAATATGCAGTTCCGATATATAATTTCCAAATGGGAATAGCAAATCGGTCGATTACAGTCAAGAAACGTTGTTTTAAAGCTAAAGTAATATCAGTCTTGAGATCACTTTAGACTTGATTTCAACTGCGACAAGGATCATTGAATATTGTAAAATCGCATTTGCTTCCAATATGTTCATTCGAACCAAATTCATGACCCCATACCAAAACTTTGTAATGTTCCTATATTTACATGTAGATGTATTCTAGTGCGATATGTGCCATCTATTTAAGCATTTTCTAACATGTTCTAACATCTCATAAATAATTCTTGGTTGAGAAGGACTATTAACTTAATGCTGATTTTCATACTGATACAATCAAAATTCAAACCTATCGTTATGACATGGTTACACCCCTTTTTGATCACCTTTATGCTTTAATATACTGTATGTACACTTTTTTTTCATGCTCTTTCTCGATGAACCCGATGACTGAATCTAACACTCTGATCAATTTGTTGGGTGAAGAAACTTGTTGGTAGGATGAATATCTTTGACAGTTCAATTTAATCATTCTGAACCTTGCAATTTTTCCTTCTACAGTAGATTTATCACCAAAGTCATTTACATTTCATTTATTTACTGAAAAATAATTGCAGTCACTTTGGCAATCAATTAATCACTCTTTCCAGTTTATTATCTCATACATGTACAGTATGATCTCCTTTTCTCTCTCTTTATTTCTCTCTCTCTCTCTTTCTCTCTTTGCAGCTGCAAGTTCCAGGTACTGTTTTGTTTTAAGTTTGTGCAACGTTAAGCAACTGACAGGAACACAGGTACATGGGTGTCATTGGAAATAGGGTAAAAGGAGGGTACTTTTGACAGACTTTGTTTCAAATCACAAATATCTAGCTACAGATACGGGGTAATAAAGTGTACATTTGTACATGTAGCTGCACAATCTAGAGTCTGTTTATCATGCATTTTATAGAATGATACGGGATAGTAAATTTGGAGCAAAATACTATAGAACATAAATCGGTTACCGGTATACAAATATTAAAACTTGGGATGAAAAATAGGAAATCCAAAATGAATGACTTTTCATTGATGATGAAAATCACATCATTTTATGTATTAGGTCATTTCATTGTGATGACAAGTTGGTAATTAGAATTCAAAACGTACCCAGTAGAATGAAAGGAAATGAATGCCAATTAAAGTCTCGTATATATATAGTTTGAGAAATAATTTGTTGTGATATTAGCTGCTTTAACAGCAGATATAATGGTTAAACGCATCTACTAATAGCTTTAAAAAAAACAACTGCACATTTTTACCACACTTTGACTTAAAGATAAAGACCAGTTCTGGTCATGCGATTGCATTGTGAAAGAAACGTTGTGGAATCTCTATTGGAATCGATCAGAAAAGTTTGATCATCTAGCATATAAGTATTGGTGTGTACTGCAAGGTTATGGAATCATCAAAATGATAAGAAATTGGCCCAGTCTTGGTAAAGTTACAAGCACTGTACGCAGAAAGATGTATATTTGATTTGATTTTATTTTATTTCTGCATTTCTCCAAATATAATATAACTGAATTACAAAGAACATATAAATGTAAGGTATAATACAACATATACAAACAATAATTACTTCATGTCAAAATGTTATTTGTTTGTTTTTACATCTTTTACATATATACATAAAATAACGAAACTTAATATTTCCATAACATATTATCATAAATTTGAAGTATTATCCGAACTATTTGGGAGGACTATGGGACACGTGCACGACACGTGCGCGATATCTATTTGGTCCAAATAGATATAATAATTTACCAAATATATCAATTAGTAGGCGTTTTCCCGGCAAAATTTGTATCATCACGTATTAGTAAAAACATATTCTTTCACATGATTGGTAATGAGAGCTTCCATCTAGGTCAGTAGCATGATCAGAGACTTGATGCAGTGCTCTTCATACATTTGAACAAAAATTACATGCACAATAAATACGAACATATAAAACCTATCTTGGACTTGCATTTAAACCATAACATTTTGTAAACCCTTGTCTAAAAATGAAGAGCAAGTCCTTATATTTCCAAATTAGTTATTGATTGCCTGATGTCACAAACCTTTATGACCAAGAGCATTCTCTTTAGGGCACCTACATGTAATGCCACCTTTAGCATCAGCAAAATTATTAACACTTCCACAGCTGCAATAGTGCATACAAAGAAATTGTCAAGACGAATCTACATATGCACTAGGGTCTTTATAACTATTTATTTATTATCTTGTGAATGGGAAATAAATGGGATGGGCCAAAATCTGCCCAGATAGAAAGCTTGTGGCATGTACACATGTGCATATGTCATGCAGGACTTTACATTTGTCTATTCTTCTGTTTTATTATGTATTTCTTCTTTTATTGAGATAACCTTATGCTAGTCTTTTTATTTCCTTCTATCCTCTCCTTTTCCTCTCATTAATTTTTTTCCCTATCTTGTCTGTTTTTGCAATTATCCATTCATTTCCTCTTTCTGCCTTTTTATGTTATTCATTTTTATTGTCTAGATCTTTTTCTTCTTTTTCTGTCCTTGGTTTATGTTCTCTTATTTTATTCTTTTTTATCCTTCTCTTATCTTCTATTCATATACTGTTTTGTTGTTGTAATTCTTCTTTCACTTTCTCCTATTTCTGTTTACATATGACTTTTCACTCAGTTTTTTCTTCTTTCATGGGTTCTTCTCTCTTTCCCTGTGTGTGCCTTTATTTTTCTCATTTGTATCTAAATATGTTTTCTCTGTTCTTCTTCCTTCACTCATTTTCTCTTTTCATACCTTTTTGTATGTATTTTTTTCTTAAATGCTATCATCCTCCTTGTTTACAATGAAGTATGTATATCTTTATTTTCTCATTCATATCACCTCATGACTGCGAATGGTGGTCATGTTTTACATAAAAATATAAGAAAACAAAAATGAAATAAACTCACTCACAGAGCTGAGCAGTTGCCTACAAATACCTTCCATTGTTTATAAAGAATAAGCAACCAAAGAACAGGAAATCATTAATAATTGGGGCTGTGTCAATTTTTATGGTGGCCTACCTCTTCGTTGAAGCGGTAAAAACACCAGAAAAATCTCACAAATTACAAAATAAAAATCCTTTTCATGATTAAGGATCTTATTTCCATACAATTCCATAACTTGGATCTATGTCACATTATTAAATCAAGTGAAATTTTGAGTCTGTTTTGGGGCTGGTGATTTAGTTCCCTTGTCAAAACTCACACACAAATTTGAGAATACTCACAGCAGTTCTTGGATCTTGGATTCATTTCATCCTAAATACTCTGAAGAAGAGTTTTGACTGGAGGTGTACTCCAACATTGCTTTACAAAATGTACCTGTTGAAGAGGCTTCAATATGTCTTGTGTACTAGTATTAATAGCAGGGATTGACCATTCATAGATAAACAGAGCCCCTGAATTGGGTTTTAAAAAATACACTCTAAGAGAAACAGAATGACAAAAGTTTGAAACAAATCAGACCAATAATAAGAGATTAAGAGAGTTATGAATGTATGAAATATGAGATCACTAAATAAATGTGAATCTCAAATTGGCAATTTGGTACATAGATTGTGATGTAGACATGGATAACTCTCCTGTTTGTTGTATACACAAATTAATCCTAAGTGCCTTCTTCCTTGTGGACATTTTTGTTGTTGTGGATATCAGTTTATTTGTAGGTCCTCTAAAGATATTAAAGAACCTTCCGAGTCAAATGTTGTTGTTATTTTATTGAAATTTTAGTCATTCTGTGTGTGTGTTGGAACAAATGGAAAAGTTGTCCGCCACTACATCCTAGAGATGTTACTGATTCAGCCAATTTGAAGAGCCCATACCTACATGTTTTAATGATTACAAATTTACAACTTCAAAAATGTGTAACTTTGTCACTTTTAGTCTGATTTAAATTTAATTCAAATTTTCCCCAGTCTGCTTCTAAGATTTTCTGCCTTCTACTGGTCGTTTGCTAATACTAGAGAATAGGGTGGATTTCCTTTAACTTTAGGTATATTAAATCTTGCTTCGATTAGGGAGATTATGGTGTCTGTTTTTCACTGGTGCAGCAGTGAATTCATGCCACAGTCCCACATGTCCCTGCCCACTTCCCGTCTGGCCGCCGCCTCCTTTTTTACTAAAAAAAAAGCTGTGATATACAGTAAGTATTTTTAGCTTCTAAAATGATACAAATCATTTGTTTTGTCATACATTGCATCAGTATACTCAAATAGCACAATATCTGTGAATAAATTTACCTCGACCAGCTATATTTAGCATGGCGGCCATCTTGGGAAAAATACCCCAAAAATACAAATAGTAAATAGTAATGCCCTGCCTCCTCCATTAAAAAAAAATCCAGACGAAAAACAAATAATTTGGGTTATTTGGCATAACATGTGCATTTGGAAGAAAGCTCCCCCAAAAAAAAAAAACAACAACAACAACAAACAAACAAAGAATAACTCAACAGAATGGCAAAAGTTTGAAATAAATAAGACCACTAATAATAAAGAGAGTCATGAATTTATGAAAAGTAAGATCACTGAAGAAATGTGAATCTCAAATTGGCAATTTGGTACATGGATTGTGAATGTGATTTACACATGGATAACTATCCTGTTTGTTGTTTACACAAATTACTCCCAAGTGCCCTCTTCCTTGTGGACATGTTTTTGTAGTTGATTAGCAGTTTATTTATTCATGTACATACATCGTAAATCACCTTGAAAAGACCTCCACGTCATATAGCATGCAGAATTGCAGATCAGTGCAGAAAAGACCCGGTTGATGACAAATAACACCAATGGCACCGACATTACCATAAATAACAAGAAACTGCAGGAGACAGTCCGTAGCTTTAAATATTTGGGAGCTATAGTATCAGATGAGGGATCTAAGCTCGCAGTACTCTCCAGGATAGCCCAGACCACAGCTGCAGTGACCAAACTAAAAGTCATTTGGACCGGAAAACATCGCCATCAGCTCCAATATCAGACTGATGCGCTCCTGGTCATATCCATATTTTTGTATGCATGTGTAACATGGACCATAATAGCAGACATTGGAAGAAGGATACCGGCGCTGGAGATGAGATGTTTCCGCAAACTCCTTGTTATCTCGTATAGAGATCACATAACCAATGAGGTGGTGAAAACCAGAATTGAAAACGCCATCGGGCCGTATGAAGACCTCCTGACTTCAGTAAAAGACGCAAACTGAAGTGGTACGGGCATGTCACACGATCATCTGGACTGGCCAAGACTATCCTACAGGGAGCAGTACAAGGAGGGAGACGAAGAGGCAGAGGAAACGATGAGAAGACAACATCAAAGAATGGAGAACATCATACGGCGGAAAGCTGAGAACCGCGAGGAGTGGAGGAAGCTGGTTGTAAAATCTACAGTGGTGCCCCAACGGTCAGCCAGACTACGGGACAGATGAGATGAGATGAGATACATCGTCTAAAGATAAAGAACCTCCTGAGTCATATGTGTGTTTTTTTATTTTTTTTTTAATTTTAATCATTCTGTGTTGGAACAAATGGGAAGGTTGTCCTAGGGACATTAGTTTACTGATTCAGCCAATTTGACGAGCCCATACCTACATGTACATGTACAGTATACCAGCGAGTTATTTACAGATGCTTGTGATTGACGAGTTGGCGATCCGTAAGGACTCAAAAGAAATATCTGTGTATGTGAAGGGGGTATTATATCAATTTTCACTCTTGATAGGGTATACGGATGTCAATTAAGTGATTCGTAACATTGCCTCAGATTCTGAAACAAAATCCTGGATTTAGCTCATGCTGCAATCATAATTATAAATCTTTAGGTCAGTCAGGAATCCCATGACTTTACAAGCCGATTGCCTAGCTGTCTGATTATCAAGATATTTATGATTGGAAATCAAAATTTCATTTATTGTTTTCCTAACGGTCTTTTTATTACATACAGGTGTACACTACAGTCTATTGGGGACAATGAGTATGATAAAAAATGGTCACTCAAACTAAAAGATTTTTACCTTTTTGACGCACTTCATGATCATTTTGAAGCGTAATTTTTTTAGGGCTTCAATATTACACCATATCACAAACACTGATAACACGTAGGGCCGTGCTGTATCTCAGATTTAACATTGTTAAATGGTGCCTTTAAAGATAAAGACCAGTTCTGGTCATGCGATTGCATTGTGAAAGAAACGTTGTGGAATCGATCAGAAAAGGTTGATCATCTACATGTAGCATTCATGTATAAGTATTGGTGTGTACTGCAAGGTTCTGGAAACATCAAAATGATAAGAAATTTGGCCCAGTCTTGGTAAAGTTACAAGCACTGTACACTGTAAAGATGTATATGGGACTACGCGACACGTGCGCGATATCTATCTGGTCCAAATAGATATAATAATTTACCAAATATATCAATTAGCCGGTTTCCCGGCAAAATTTGTATTATCACGTATTAGTCAAAACATAGGCCTATTCTTTTACATTATTGGTAATGAGAGCTTCCATTTAATTTTTTTTGAGAGGGGAGGCGTTTCCAAAACTGGTCTATATCTTTAAGGCTAAGTGATATCAATGTCATATACCTGCGTCCTAGCGGCCACCATAAGCTGAGGATGCATGATGACACACAGTGTACGTGTGAAAAGTTCATGCACATATGGGTCATGGCGAGATTATAGATATTAAGAAATTTGATTTGGACGTCATATGCTACCTTACATAAAGTCCACGCCTAAAATGCAATCATTAGCGTCACGGTTTTTGATATTTTATATCGTATTCCACCCAGGCCTGCAGGGCAGAACCACTCCAGCAAAGAGAGTCAATGCTAATGCGTATTGACCTCTAGTCTAGCCCTGTACTACTACTAGCTACGTGCCGAGAGGCAGCAATTACACACAATACACACATTGCACACAATTGCACACTAATGCACACAATGAATACGATGTGGCTGATCGGCAAGTTTGACATGACAGTAGACTCGCGATTTGAATTTTCAAATTATTCTTTCTAAATTCTAACATCGATAAGTTGAAAATTATATTTTACTCAATTTACTGCCATTTTAATAGACCTATTTAGAATTGTCATCAATTGTCACTAAAATAAAGTAACGATTTTGAGTGAAATCAGTTGAGTTTTATACAGCGGTGTTAGAAATGTTGAGAATTAATAGAACAGTGTTTGATACTCAGCCAGGATAGGATAGTAATGCAGCTATGTGTGGGCAAAACCAGGGACAGGGTTCGTGATGTCTACCATAGGCATCGGGACATCCCTGCCGGGCCCGGCCCGGCGCACCTGGTACTACTAGTACTACTAGTGGTAGGGCTATCATTTCCATTTGAAATGCGTAGCAAGTTAGATTTATAAAAGAAATGATTAAAGACGGTGATACTGTGGAACCTACCTTAATCAGACGGCTGAGCACATAATAGAGACCTAGACTATATCGATGTCGATACTACTGTGGTCTAGTTGTTTCAGTACGTCGGGCAACAGTGTTCGTGAACGAGAAGCGAAGAGAGATAGCTGAACGATGCGACGGATCTCACTCGATCGAGAGCTAGAGCTGAGAGCCCGGGCTGCCGTGGCAGAGCGGCCGGTCAGATCCGAGCTGAGCGCCCGTTTCAGAGCGAGTGCCTGTTTCTCGAAACTGTCATAAGTCTAAGTTCGTGGACATTATATAGATACACGTGTTAATTCTATAACACACGTTCCAATACGATATCTAAAAAGTCAGCCTTAATGACGGTTTCGAGAAACCACCCCATGTGTTCGGTGTCGGGTCGGATACAGTGGATGCCTGGGGGCGCACGCTTTTGTCTTCCGAAAAAAAAATATTCCCATACTATTCTGTTTACGAATTCAAATATGCCTCAGAATCTACCAAAAGACTAAGATTTCCGGGGCCCGCATCCACGTAAAGGCTTCGTGCTCGCAATTTCGTACATTTCAAGCTTCCTCTCACCCCCTTGTAAAATCTTTGATCTGCCCCTGTGTGTATGGCCAAAGTAACCTGGCGCTACAGTCGTTCGTCGAAAAATATTGCTGGGCGCTGTTGCCTGGTTAACGAGTCTAACTGCAAAACGGCAAGTATAAAACCGTCGTTGATGACTATCGGACGCAGCCCTATAACATTTTGCATGGGATATAAAAGCGGATTGTTGCAAATCAAGTCATTTTTACAAAATGTGTTAATGAGCATTAATGTCGCAGCTTGTATCGGGTGAGAAATTATAACCATTGAAGGTAAATTTGTACACACTTTTTATGCTATTGATGTTTACCTTTGAAGGATGAAGTAGATTTGACCTTTCTGGTGGTGCCCATGTGTAGGAGAAATGAGACTTGAATTCCAGGCAGCTTCTGTCATCATAATCCAATTTACCTATATTCTCAGCATCCTCGTTTGCAAGCATCAAGATTCTATTTTTGACCCAAATATCTACAATTTCTTGTCGATTAACCTCGATGTGGGAAAGGCTTTTCATTACGGTTGCAGTCAAGTGGCCTGTTATGTTTTCAGGCACTTTCATATTTGAGGCAGAAAGCCATTTTTTAGAAACTACCATAGCAAAATAAATGAGATGGGTTGGGATTATTATGCATTTTTTTTTAAATGTTGCAACTCTAATTTATGAGTATGCATTTAAGGGCCATTGTTCCTGATAGCTTTGTCTGTATTTTTTTCCTTAACCCTACAAATTGCCTCTTGAAATTCATTTTACGTTAAAAATATTGCAGCAGTGTCTTCTTGGATGGTTTAACTTGTCACGTCTGAAGTGTTGAGGGTATTTGATTCAAGTAGGTTCTGAGATGGCTGTATTTGAATTACGGGTGAACAAATTGCATGCTTTGCTTTCCAGCTTTGATGTTGATATAAAGTAGAGCTACTCGTATGTATGATGTTATTTGATACTTTCATTAAACAATATTTGAGTGGGTACTTGTTATATATATATATATATATATAGTATGTTAGTATGCTACATGGTCAATGTTGATCAAACAGTTAACTGACACAGTGGACTTATGTCACATTTAGATTGATCATGTATGGAACATAATACAGAAACAATGCTGCAATCCTGGGATTTCTTTTTGCATTGAATAAAGAGTTAAATATTTAAATGCCTTGAGGAAACATGGCGAGTATCCAATTTGTCCTTTAAAAATTAGGCAGAAAATGGTGTAATAATCAAAGGCTGAATTCTCTTCTCTAAATACCAACAATCCAGAATACATGTCTGAAACAAGGTTTCTATTTCTGATCAAATATTTATTTACTTGTAACATTATAATTGCCAGGCTTACTCAAATGTGTAATTATCTAAAGGACATTTTTACACATTTATGCAAACAGCTTATGAATCAGGCAAGCAAATTTAGCTATTAGCTTTAGCGTGGAGTTGACCTCATTTTTACTCTGAAACATGAAACACAAGAATGAAAACTCTCTGTTCTGATAATAAAAGCAAGAAACTTAGACCCTCCTATGCAGAAACTTCAAAGAAGCTAGTGTTATCATCCCGGTAAGAAGCGAATGAGTTAAAGAGCTTCAATACTGGAGTAAACAAATAGAAGCAGAGTATGTCCTAAAACTATGGCATTGGGGCTTTCCATTAAACCTCATTGTGCTCGATTGCTAATGATGTATTACAGGCTGAAGTCATGTAATTTGAGGCGCAATACTGGTCGTTGGCGGTGTCCGATGACATCCCAGTGCGGAAAATTCCTCCAGTCTCGGCGACGCCACCCTCCCATAAAGCCGACTCGCTCCCCATTTCCGTAACACGCTTTACCAGCGCCCTGTTTCCCCCTCTTCTAATGATGCCTCAAATAAGGTTCAGAAATGATGCGGCGTGCTACAAGTGTTGTGGCCTATATTTGAGGGCTTAATTTCTTTCACTATGCCATTTGCACTCTCGTGTTGCAAGGATTGATTTAGATATAAATTGGGGCGTTGGTCGGGTCCGATTACGAGGGATGTAAAGGAATGTTTAATGAGTTAAGGAAGGCAAAGGAGAGGCGTCAGGATGGGTGCTCATGTTCTGTGATTAAATGGTATGTCTGGAGGCATTGTATAGTGCGATATGAGAATGAATCTTAATGAGGTAAAAGGCTCATCTCAAATATGATAAATGGGTATCAATAATGTTAGGCCCAATGAGCCACTGCAGGTATGATGTAGCTCCCCAATCTCTCTCTCTCTCTCTCTCTATCTCTCTATTTCTTTCTATTTCTTTCTCTCTCTTTCTATTTCTTTCTGTTTCTATTTCTCTCTCTCTCTCTTTCTATTTCTATTTCTCTCTCCCTCTCTCTCTTTCTTTCTGCCTGCACCCTCCCCCTCTCTCTCCCCATTTCCTTTTTGCTTTCAATTTGTGTTTTCCCCATTATGTTGTGTATGAGATTCATATTCTTACCTGTTACCTAGTAGTGAACTCATAACACAAACTGCTTTATTGTAGGATGCTGCATAACTATCATCAAACAATTAATTCACCAACTGTGCAACCATTTATTCAGCCTTGTCTCTGCTACTAGGTTACGACTGAGCGTTTATGATCTTGGGTGGTACTCGCTGCCCATGTTATGGACAAGATTATAAAGTTGTATCACTTTGCTTGCTGACTACGGCCAAGTGTGTATAGGGTTTGTGTGACTGGCCACATAGTTTGGTTGCCCAGGGCAAGTGGTCAAGTGGTTTTGTAGCACTCTCCATCCCCCTGATACCAATATTTTAATGATGATGCTATCTGTTTCCATGGTGATACAAACCCTGGTGGAAGATACTCGGTAAATTTGAACAAGCGTTTACTGCGACAAGATGGAGCAAGGGAGACCTCAAATTGGCAAGATTCTCACGTAGCAAGAGTATCTGGTGGCAGTGTAAACTACTTCAATGAATTATCTGCCATGAAATTGGCGTGCCTATCGATCTCATTCTATTTGCCAAGATGGGACAAAGATATTTTTTAGCAAAATAATCATGATGATGAGAATATGATTTGTAGATAAAATTTGGATGTGCAAAAACATGGATTATTCCTTTCAATGCAGTTTATCTTTTCTTTCTTTCTTTCTCTCCAATAATTTCTTTGATTTTATCAAAGTATTATTTTCTTCTAATTTCATGGGCTATTTGCTTCAATTGATAGCAATCTTGTCAAACATCTAGATTTAAAGGGATTATTCAGCATTTGAAATACATGTTACATGCATTTTTGTAAAAACTTTTTGGGTAAATTTGAGGTCTTGTGCCTTACATTAATACACATTTGGGATATAAGAAGCTCTCCATTGCCTCAAAAAACTTCTCAAGATTCCTTTCAACCCCTTTCACCAGTGTTTGTATTTATATATGAATATTGCATTATCCTTTCCCATGAAAAGAAACATGTGTACCTTGATTAAGAATTTCTCTGAAGGTATAGAAAATGAGAAAGTTATGCACACGAAAGCAAATGCACTTCAGTAGGCATGAGATCTATACAAATGCTCTGTTGTGATGTCGTCCCCAGGTATATGCTTAAATCGCAAGCAACACTGGTCGCTGGCGGGAGTACATTAATTATTCACCACACACTATCTGATTCTCAAGTTCTTGAAATGATAATGGCAGCATTAAAATGCTACGTAGACACGTGCCCTACTACCATAGCTAACATCTAGTCTACATCACTAAACACTTTTCAGTGTTATATCGTGATACTTTTTGAAAGAAAACTGGGCATTCTAACGCAAAGTACAATGAAATTCAGCAACAAGGGGGTAAGGGTCGAACCATGGAGAAAGACATTGAAAATCTAAAAGAAGCATTTCAAATCTTCATTAGTTGTGGAATCAGCTTAGAGATAATGTTGGTACTAATATTTCAAGATTATTATTCAAAACAGGCAAAAATTAAGAGCTAAGTTTATAAATGAACAATACACACAAAGAGCCGAATGCAAATGATATCTATTTTTGTTGTTCATTGCTCATTGAAGGCTGTTTTTTTAATGAAAGAGGTTGTAAGAATCTGGTAAGAAATAGAAATGGTTCTGATGGTCTAGACTAGGTGACTTCTTTTTATGAATGAGGAGAAGGGCACGTTTTGAGAGATGAGTGCCATTAGATAGTGCCAGCTATCTGTATCCTCTAATTTAGCTATTCTAAATAAATATACTAATTTTTACTTTTTTCTTATCCTTCTTATTATTCCTTCTCTTTTAGTCTTCTCTGCTCATGTAGCATTTCTATTTAGCTCTGCAGATTTTGATTCAGCCCTTTTTCATCTCGATGTTTTAATCTATCAATCTCTTTGTTTTCTATTAAATCTATCATAACTTCATCAGAATTTATACAAGCTGTCACGTCCACAAACTTTTTCCGGAAAATTGATTCTGTTAGATGGGTCGTTTATTCCTTCTTCTTTTAGCCAATTCTGTTGCACATTTTTAGTTCATAAATTTTCATACCTTCAATATATCATTTTCATGAGTTTTTATGCCAGGTTCAACTTTCATATGGAAATAAATAACCACTTTCTGGCTTTTTTCTATAGCCTTTTCTCACTTTCCCCTACTATCTACAGAAGATGTTAACATATCACATTTCTAATTTGAATGACAAGATTGAAATTAAAAAAAACCTTCTACTCTCCTTTATTTTAGATAAGAGCTGTAGCATGAGATGGATTTCTGTAAAAGGCACATTAGACAAGTAGCGCTATCCATTCCTTACTATCCTATGTTTTTAACCTCCTCACGTCTCGCCGAATTTCGCAGTCGGCATCCACTTGGCTGCGTCTGGACGCCCAGCCACCCCAAGGGCCTTTCCAAACTAGCGTTTCGGTCACTTTATGCAAATGAGCTGGTCAGTGTGAAATCAACACCGGCTAGTCGAGTGAGTCATTAAAAATAAAATTAGGAATAGCATAACGTCCCTGCATCTACCCCAAGGCTTATATACATGTACAATTTACAGTGAGATGAAGAGAGGTAAATTTAGCCGGCAGTGTGCTCACCCATGCCATCATTTATTAAGACCTGTTGCACTGATCCATCTAAAAATATCAATGTGAAATGTGATCCTGAAGTTAGTGTATGAATAATGAATAATGAAAAATTCAGAAAATAGGGTATGAAACTGTGCATGTTGAGGCCTATGAGACTATCGGTAATTCAACATAGTAGGACAAAAATTAGCTTGGAAATTTTCATTTTATCTCCTGTTTTTGTATCTGACACTCAAGAATTAAATGAATGCAGCTTATGTTTAGACACTCTAAATGAGTTCAATTAGTATATCTGTATGTGTTTGTAAAGAAGTTTCTTCAAATAATAATTTTTGTCATCTGACACATGTTTTTAGTGTTGTGAAATTTACATCATCAGATTTATTTGATCGTTCGTTTTACCCCTGAAATCAGCCATTGTATTCCCAGTTGAATATAATTTTAAATTTTGAAGTAAGCTTGGGACAGTTGTATCTATATTTCTGGAGTCAATTCATTCAGAAGTCAACAACTTTCTTTCTCACACCTGTTGAAAAGAAAGTTTCTCAGATTGTAGCAAAAAGAATATCCTCTCTCTTACTCAAACCAAATCAATAGGTCTGTTTGACCATCCAATTTAAACCCAAGGTATTCATCAGAAAAACATGGAAAAGCCCAGGTCATTTCAATTTGGAACTATTTGAGCATTCTGACTCATCGGCTGTCTACCATCTGAGTGGATACTTGAACAGATCTATCAATTAATTACTACTGGCCATTGTCCTGATGACCACTGGTAGTGACCATTGGTAATGACCATTGCTCTAATGAGAAAGAGATTGTCTTGTTGATGGTTGAATTAATTGGATTTGAATTAGCTTTGATGGAGCGGCTCTTTTTGGCACTGTGCTTCAGAGTATTACCGTATGTATGAGAGGAAGATTATTTAGGGATTCTAGGAGCAGCCTTTCATCCAAGCCAGGCTTGTCAGAGCTGGGTTGGACTAAAAATACAGGAACATTTGGAGACATCTTTTGCTGAGAGCTTGTCTTGATGATGAATCACTTATGTTCATGTGACTGGGAAATCATTAATCTCTGTCATTCAGAAATAAATTTGGCGTAATTATTGACATGTAAGTGCTAAGTACCATAGATTCGTAGCCAAGAATAACAAGAGCAATGTTGAGGCGTGTACATGTACACCAAGGTGTAGCAACTGAGACCTTGTGCATTAAAATTATAATTTAATGTGACTTGAAACGTCAAACGTCTTAAATATGCAGGTTTGATACTAAACATGAAAGTCAAGTTACATTTTGTTTTAGAGTCCAAGTCAATTAATGGCTTTGGTTTTATGATAGAGGAGAGCTCCGGAGACAGCAAGTCTTTCATCAAGACTTGCGTAACTTATAATTTAAAAAAGAAGGTTAATAACATTTATAGATTAATAGAATCTGAAAAGTGGATCAAACTGTCAAAGTTTAATTGAATTCCTATTATTAATCTAAAATTTGATAGGATAATGTATTGAGGTCAGTGTCTTGTGGGCATATGAGCCCTTGCTTTGTTTTGACAAAGCACCAACAAGTTGTTTCAACACCACGAGGTGTTATAACCCTGACCCATGCAGCACTTTTTCTATAAATATTCATGAGAAGTGATGTAATATTTGACCTCATTAGCCTAATTTCATCTATTGATTCCAATCACACCCCCAAACAGACGCCTGTTGACCGCTTTATTTTGACTGGACAGACCGTATCCTCGTCCCGCTCGAACACCATCAGGTTCGGGACAATTCATCAACGCTAATTTACAACGTCCAATTTTCGGGACGCTGATCATAAATTCTTGTGACTCTGTCCCCCCTCAGGCCCTGCAACAGTGGCGTTCTGCCCGGGTTGGACTGCTACTGTCTTTGGGTCTTTTATTTATTGTTTTGTCAGATGAGAAAGATATATTAGTAGGGTCAGTTATAAATTGCCCATCATGTTATTATGATGATGGTGACTCATACTGTAGGGTCATGGAGTATTATACATGGTGGGATTAAAGTTCATGTTTTCCAGAGGGCTGATGCAGGAGCTTAACCCATGGACTCCTGTATTCTCTCATTCCCCTAGGCTTAACATTGTAACCACCAAGTTTTAGGAGGCAGTGGGTTATAATCTTGTCCGTAAGCAGGAAGAATGACAAATAATATTTTTCAATCAGGGATTTAGCAGGTGACACTGTTTTACCATCAGAGGGTTCTTAAAACAAGGGCTTTGAAACGAGCAACAAAACAATTTGTCATTTGGGTATTAACCAGGGATATGACTATTATAGTCTGTTTAGATCCTGAGGGGCATTTAATCTGTGTTAAAGTATAGGGGAAATTCCCTTCTGTCTCTCATTAGATTGTGGTTGTTCCAATTGATAGGAACAGGCCCCTCAAACATGAACTCACTATCAACGATATATTCACCACATTTCATCTGGCTCCAATTAAGATGAATAACTCTGTTCCTAGAAATTATGAATTCATCCAAATAAAGCAGGATTTGATCAAACAAAAGTCAACAAATGTGTCATCTGTTTAAATTGACATGTGTCCCATTGGATTCCATCTGGTTAAAGTTAAACAGTTGCTGTCTAATCGTTGTCCCATTTGCAATACCTGTGAGATGATTTCTTTGCATCAAAACCAGCTTTACTTAAAGGTACTACCGGTATGTCCCATTTGCAGGCCAAAAAAATGAAAAGGTTAAATTCCAACGGCATTTGAAAGACAATACTAATTTAGAACTTCCCTTAAAAAAGGGGGGCTTGAAAATGTCTTTAAGTTGGAAAATAACGACTATTAGTTGTCAAATCGACTTAGGAGCTATAGAGCCAGTAAGTAATAGTCTGATTTTTAGACCATTGTACCGAATGGTCGTACGTTTTATGCTGCGCAAAGATTCAATCAGTTAATTTTGGCCATTACAAGAAGTGGGTTATTGATGTAGACAAATGCTCATGTACCCTTTACAGCTCATTTTATGTATGTTATTACCAAAGTGTGTCTGACAATGTCAATAGTGTCTGACAATGAAGTCTAGCAAGTAAACGGGTTTCCTTGCATAATTTGAATATTAGGACACTGCTAACGTTTAAATTTCACAGATAGGACATACATGACATATTCATAATTCCTGCAAAGTTCTACAGAATTTGATGTTGGCTGCAAAAGGGACATAGTATCTTTAAAGAGATTGGGTATCTTTGGGTGCGTTTATCGTGTCTTGCCACAGATATGTACATCGAACCCCACTATCGAACCCCACTAGCGAACCCCACTATACGAACGTGATTTTCGGGATGTCGCGTTTATCGTCACTTCACGATTCAAAATAAAGGCCTTGTCTCTGCGCAGCTGCTTTACGCCGTTTGACCCGGGAAGCAGATTAGCCTGGGAAGGTCCATAGAGCTTTATGGGAAAGTCTGATTTGTATGTGGGGTTCAAAACGGCTTTATCATGTCTCAGAAACGTGATTCTGACTGTATGTCACATTCAAAATGCCCATATCTAAAGACGTATGAAAAAGGCTTTGCGTTTATCGCCTTATAAATTTGCCTGAAAGACGTTTGAAAACGCTGATTCTAGGCAAAAATTTGGTCGATAAATGCAACCTTTGTCCTGGATTTAGCTCATGCTGCAATCATAATTATAAACCTTTAGGTCAGTCAGGAATCCCATGACGTTTACAAGCCGATCGCCCGTCTGATTATCAAGATATATATGATTGGAATTCGAAAATTTCAAAAACCGTTTTCCCAATGGTTTTTATAACACTACAGTCTATTGGGTAAAATGATTATGGTAAAACCGGTCAATCAAAGATTTTTACTTTTTTGAGGCACTTCATGATCATTTTGAAGCGCAATTTTTTTTTTAGGGCTTCAATATTACACCATATCACAGAGTCTGATAACACGTAGGGCCATGCATCAGATTTGGCATTGTTAAACAATGCTTTTAATGATGAAAACTGCTCTCCTAAATTTTAGTGTCATAATTTTATACTTTATTCGAAAACAGCTTTTAATCAGTATCACTCACATCTAACTTTGCTTTTTAATTAGGATAGATTGGCTATGAGATGAGTTGTTTTCCAACTTGTTTTTATGGATATGCACATGTCTAGTTCAATTTCATCCGCTGTTAATTTGAATTTGATATACCTGAACATGTTGTAAATCTGTGCTGCTCTGCATAATTTGGAGCGGATAATTTATCTTCTTGTTTATGGTCATGCCTGATGACCATAAATAGCCCATTCTGAATATGGGTCCCATGTGGCTGAAATCCAGTAGATTACTCTTGTATTAATTTGCTTGATTCATTCAAGATTTACAACTCTCCTAGAGTAGAGTATACCCCTCAGCCTAATGGAGAATAGTCTTCAATATCAGGCTTCATGATTACCTAGAGCAGTTTAACCTGTTTGACATTGTGTGATTTTTCCTTTAGAAATCCTGCGTTACCTCAAGCTCATGCAGTATTCATTTTTAAAAGATTGGTGTCATTTGAATGCTACAGTTATGCTTTCATTACCTAGGCTTTTTGAAGTGTCTGAATTCAAATTGAATGTGGTAAAGGAGATAGACTAATAGCTTCTGTTAGTTTGCTGTGATGAGGAAAGGGAAGCATAGCATGCAGCAAGTTTCAGATGAATTATAGGTGGATTAAATATCCTCAAGCTGTAATTTTTAGGTGGAAAAAAGCATCGTAAAAGGTTGACTGTTGCTTTCTGAAACATATATAGATCAAAAAAGACATTTAAGCATGAAAGTCATGGAGTTTGAGTGTGTAATTGATTAATTTAAGACCAAAGTGGACACATAAATAAAAACATAAAAACAGAAGCTACTAACCCAAGTATGATTAGAATGGTTATCATGAGCTAAACGGAGAGACAAGGGTCTAACATAGATACTAGCACACAAGTATAGAATTTGATAGTTATATCACAGAATCGTCTAATTGCAAATTTGATTCATCAAAATATAAAATCATGCAGGATATGCGCAACCTAAACATACATCTCCATTCCTTAAAATAGAACTCTATG
Source organism: Mesocentrotus franciscanus (assembly GCA_037976565.1). Lineage (NCBI taxonomy): Eukaryota > Metazoa > Echinodermata > Echinoidea > Camarodonta > Strongylocentrotidae > Mesocentrotus > Mesocentrotus franciscanus. The sequence goes on along the minus strand of CP137668.1, from coordinate 3,723,266 downwards.
TTAAAACCTCGCCATGGTCAAGTTGGATTATCCACGGTCCATTTGCAACGCCAGTGACCACCTTGGCTCGAAGGGGAGTGGTCAGTGACGCGGAACAGAGATTGCCCGCAAACAACCCCTTTTCTTGCGGTTTTGCTTCCATAAGATCTGCTCTGTGGCTGAGAGCCTCCTTGTACCTTTTTTGTTCTATTCTTGCATTCTGTGATGTTTGTTTAAGCAGCAGCCAAGTGCATCTATTATTGTTACAGGGGAATTTTTGAAGTACTGGTAGTTTTTGGAGATGTAGTTCCATACTTTGTCTTAGGAGAGTGTTTATTTATCCCTTCTCTGCAGTGTTCTGTCTATTGAAATTGAATTAGTATTCAATTTGTACTCTATAAGATTCATATGTGCAGGTAGTTGAGAGAAGAATGGACATCTAATATTAATTCGATTACAGTCCATACTGATATATTATAAATGTATAGCAAATTGATTCAATATTTCATGTAAATAGAGAAATCCTTAGCAAAGCATATTGCACACGGAAAGTTGTTTATATGTCCAGTAGTCACAAAAGTAATTTTCTGTCATGATTTTCCAAATTGGAGCCAGATAATGGGAGTTCTGGAGACTTTATTGTGGAAAATATTCACTATTGCATTCCATCATTGCCAATGTTGGCGATGTTAACGCAAGCTATACATTGGTTTGATATAATCTAATCTAGCAGAGTATTGCATTCTCTATTTCTTCATTACCAGAGTACCGTTGCCCAAGATACAGGGGAGTATGAATGAAAGCATCTCCTACCAGCAATAAATCAAAACAATATTTCATCTTCCCAGGACTGACCCCTCGCGCCATTCTTATTTACGATAGCCCTCGTGACCGTGTCGTAAAGCCTGCAATCAATTTAGAGGAGACTCTTCTGTAATGACGCTCGTCAAACCCTTCATCGAGCGGCTCGTTCTTCATCCCTTGCCGACAATTTATACGAAACCGTGACTGATGTATCCCATAATCCTTGAGTATCGTGCTTGTCATTCGAGATGGGGAGTGCATCATGGTCTATTTAGAGATCTCTGACTTCATGGAGGGAATTCATGGAGTATTTTGGGTATCGCGGCTCTACTTGTTTGGCTCTCTGAAACCCTGGTGTGCCGCGAACTTGAATAATACACTTGGACTGATTAAATGATGCTGTAAAGGTAAAGGAGATGGATAAAAAAGGAGAGGGAGACAGGGACAGAAAGAGGGATAGGGGAACTTTGGAGAGCGAGAGAGAGAGAGAGAGAGAGAGAGAGAGAGAGAGAATTTAATGTTAAAAAGAAGATTCTGTAGCTCATTCTAATAGATAGATGTAGAAGGAAAAATTACAAAATTGCAAGAAAAGAATAACAAGAAACAAGACAAAATTAGAGATTATTTAAAAGAATAAACATTTAGGCAGATGGAGAGAAAGAGGACAGAGAAGTAAATAAGATTGTCCATGTTTAGGCTTAGAGAAAAGAATGATTGATAGAAATCGGGTTAAATGCAAGAAAGATAAAGATGGATGAATAAACGGAAATAAGAGATATCAATATAGGAAGATGGGGATGGCAAAAAAATGTGAATGAACTAGTACATGGTTTGTGTTTAAGGATTTTCAGAGGTATTGTAGCGAGATTGATGCAAGCTTTTAATTGTAGGATGTTTGCAAGAGCTCTCTCCATGTCTTGATGGGAAATGAATGTTTGATTGCTTCTCTTTAATCACCCCCCTCTCAAGCTATTTATGAGTGTCCATGCGCCCCTTGGCGGCCTCTCTTTATCCTCTGACGACTGTAATGAATGGGATAAGTGGTCACTCATCTCTCTTGACCGCCACAAGCAGCGTTTGATGGCCAATTGGCAACCTGACTTTAAATGTTAGGCGGAATTTCGACTTTAATGCCTTAAGTATCCTGCTTGAATGGTTTGTTTCTTTCAGGGAGAAATTCATCCATTAAAACTGAAACCATATTGCAAAGAAAATCATTTCAATTTATATGCTCTTGTGTATAGCCTGTGAAATTCTTTTTTCAGCCGATGTCCTATCGATGCATACAGATTTTATGGAACTTTGGTTTAGATGGAAAGTAAATTTGAGAGGAGACCCCTAAGATGGTTGTGACATATCTAAAACATAACATCTACTGTTTTAGATGAAGTAGATATTCTTCTATGTAATTTTGTGATAAAAATTGCCCTAAAAGGTTACAATCTCATGGATTATCCTTTGAACTAAAATGGAGCATCGATTTTTATTTTCATATGTAGCGAGTGTATAAAAAATGTATGGTCCAGTACTCTAATGACCCAGTTCCAAGCCAGGCAAGAATCAGGTTGTATTTTCATAGCGCACTGCTTATCTATTTTCAGTCTAACAGGCGTGAGCAACCAAGAAGTCGTATTTCTATCATCTATCATGCACAATCATGATGACTGCCTTTAGCTGTGATCCTATCCAACTTGGTTTATAAGTGCACCTCTATCCATTCTGCCCTTAAAGCCCCTATCATGGATTTAAAAGCCCTTAAATATTTTCTCAAAATTTATCTGTAACAGCAAGAGGAGTTTATAAAAGTATGTGCAAAATTTCAGATCAAAAGACTATGGCTTATAAACACTCTCTCTGGGTGAAAATTGAAGCCTACATTTTATACACAACAAATTGGGTGAATAAAACACTTCCAGTTACACAATTCAAATTCGAAAATAAAAATGAAAATCCTGCCCTATATTTTTTGGAAAGATTTCAATTATGATTTTTACCCACAGATTAGCCCTTATAGAAGTTTTGAGGTTTTCACTGTGCAAATCCCTGCTAGCCCTTTAAAGATTCTCATTCTGTGTCACCATAGCTTTAAACTGTTATCACAGAAAGACTGTATACGGAGAAGTCTTTTCTGCTAAGGGCAAGTCAAGCTGTTGAGGAGTTGTATTTGAATGATGGATGATGTGAGTCTCTGAAGGATAAAACAAGCCTCATCTCATTATCATCTATAGCAGCCATCCATCTCTTCTTATTTCCTGTATCCATGAGGTTTAGCATTTTGGATTGTATGCATGGTTGTGACATGTTTTGATAATGCCTTGGTTCATCCATTGCTTCTGTATCGAGTTATCATAATCCTGTACATATCCTGAATATTTTATTCAGACGAGGAAGCATTGTATTGATAGGTTCTTGTTTCTGATTTCCCTTTTCCATGTGACTCGTGATTCCAATGTCAATAAATGATGATGTCAGCCATGCTCATCTCAAGGCTCTCCTATCTCACCCAAAAGCTTGTAAAATAAAAGTGTATTCTTAAATTAGTGATCCTTTTCTCAACTCCATCTGCATCACTATCATTAAGTTCTATAGCCTTAAATTATCATCATTTCATAACTATCTGCATCATTTTCATCATTACATTATCATCATCATCATCATCATCACCACCATCCTCATCATCATCATCACCATCACTGTCACTATCATCATCATCATCTACAATCTTATCATCACATCTTCCAATTCTACATCCCTTAGCAACAACATCCTCCTCCAAACCACAATCATTCTTTTTCATTTCTCCATCTCATTTCTAATCCTCCTCTCTGACTGCAAGCATCCTCCAAATGAAGGATGACCCATCTCCCTGTAGATGTATTTCTCTTTGGTCTCTCTTCCCTGTAAATCCCTCATCCATCAACTGACTCTTGGACAGCTCTTCTGCGTTTCACTCCCGTGCATTGACCACTATCACTCAAATCTTGATGGCAATCATACAGAGAACTCTCTTTCTCTTCATCTTCAAGACGGTAACCGTTTTTTTTTTTTTTTGCATAAGATATTTGGTTTCGTTAAAATGCACACACAATTCATTTTAATTCGTTGACAATTCTCCTTGAATAAGAATTATTTGCTTATTTTCTTGTGCTATAGTTTTGCTTGGCATGATTTGCTATACTGTTTCCACGGAATGATAAAATTGTTATAGAGACAGGTTATACACTTGCTATCATATGTAAATTGTAGACATAAGAGTTCACACACATTGTAAGGCTCAAGCCTCAAAGAATAACAATATCAGAATTAGTCTTACTATTTGACATACTATGAGGTTAACCCTGGTATTAAACAAGAAAATTCTTCTGAATACCTGACACTTAAGCCAATGAAGTTGTTGAAAGATTATATTCTGATCTGTAAGGCTACATTGTCTATTATTTAACCAAAACTATTAATTGTATAGGTATTAATCTGTTAGCAAACCAAGATATTAAGAATTATTTGTAAATACAGTATCTATTTGGCTCCCAATTCACTGGCCTGTGATATGCTCTTCCTTGCTGACCAACAGAGGGAGTGCTTAACCAGCAGATGTATTTTTGTTTTGCTGGAGTCCTGAATATCTAATTTGACAGCAAATGATCCATCTCTCTACCCAAACTGCCACCAGCTCGAATGAGAGCGCTAACGCTTAGCACAAGAGATTTGCTTTGCTTTTCAAGTCAGTCTTTAGAATTGATTGTGTGACTTTTGACGAGAGCACCTGTATTTCTTAAGGGATTTAAACGGAGTGTAAGGTAAAGGAGGGCATATGGAATATGGTGAGTTTGTAAATACCTTTTTTCTGTATTCGATACATAATTTAATATTTCGATAAAGTGTAAGGTATGACTAGGGAGAGAAGAATCAAGAGTGAAAGGATGGTTAAAAATAAAGAGAGAAAATTAGAGAAATGTGAATAAATAAACATAATTTAGTTTACTACAAGCCAAAAGGAGTTTTGTCATCTGTTGGAAGCCAGTACTTTATCACAGACTCTGCATCCATATTGCTCTGTTTGGTTACTTGTATCACCTTTTCCAAATTTATATGGTGGTATCAATATCTTGAGACGAGAAGGGAGAAAAATAAATAGATTGTTGAGAAAAGTCAAAAGAAAGTAGGAGAAAGGGGAGAAGTTGTCAAAAATTGTACTGCGAACAGAACTTGCTAAACATTGAGAGAGAGAGAGAGAGATACAAATAAAAAGATGTAATAAAATATTGGAAAAGGAAATAAGGAAGCATATTTGTGGATCTGTTTCATGCAATCTTACTCTTGTGCTTCTCTTCATGAAAGCTTAGCAGATTGCCTTCCTTGGAACCTGGCAAGAATAAATATACTCTACAAAAAGTCATCAATCTTTTATGAAACCGGCCTCGGTGTCAAGTCAATATTGAATTCAGTGAGCTATTTCTCAAACTGCCTGGCAAACTGAAGGGCTAATGGATGTTTGGTTGCATTCACTCGTATTTTTAATCTGTCAAGGAGAATGGAAATATGGGCATGCATGAACATTTCATGTGCAATTCACTCTAGTCGATTATTGGGGCTAGTTCATCATTTTTAGAATTGAATGTTTTCTCAGGCTTGGATGAAAATAGGTTGATATAGGATATGTATACATGAATGTATATGTCAAATGTACACATATTTTTTAAGAGGTTAGATGCAATCATTGCCAAGAAATAGAATTTTTGTATGAGGACAGATTCTTCATCACACAATGTGTTTTTACATTGTATGCTAAATGTGGGTATGCATCTTGAGTAGATGTGGATATAGTCTTAAGCAAACTTTTACAAAATTACTGAGAAAAAGGGGGGTGTGAAAGAGAAACAAATCATCGTGTGCTGGATAGAAGGGTGTAAAATGATGCATGAGCAGCAGATATTTCTAAAAATATGCATTTTAGAATTGACTTCAGTTCAAAACAAATTTTAATATGTACATCATTTAAATTGTTAACACGATAGGTGGTGACTTCTATATCTTCTACTTCTTTCATTACAAAACTTAAAAGTACAACAAAACAAAATCACCCAAATTCATGCTTGTGCCCTTCAGCTATAGATCGATGCAAACAACAAATTAATTGAAAAGGAGAAAGAATCAGAGCATGAGGAAGAAGCAAATGATACTGAGAGATCTGGAGAGAAAGAGTAATATCATTCTCAAGAGTAAGATGGAGAGGAAAGGGTGAAGAGAAAGAAAAAAAGGGGGAAGCTGAGTACTGATTTTTAAGAGCGAAGAAGATTGAATGGGCATTAGGAAGAAATTTAGGAGGAAGAGGGGGGAGACATTGTGCTAATGAATTGGGTCTATTGACTGTCACGGTTCCTAATGGTCCTTACACTCCGCTGCTAAGCGGACACGACAGAGAGCCCTCTACCAACAAATCAACCCCTCCAAGGCGGTTTGTTGCGTTTTCTCCCCTACCTATCAGAGGAATAATATTACCAGCATGCCATGGAGTCCCATAGGTGCATTAAAGAGCTCGGAGTCAAATGAAGCCTACAATGAATGATAGATGAAGGGCTGAGCTTATAGATCACTGTTGGTCTTAGCTCGCCTTCAAGTTCTCTGGAGATTATGGACATTAACATTTTCCTTGAGGTGCCCTAACTCTGTCAGGGGGGTCATGCTTTCAAATGATGATGGTTGACTCTTGTTGATCTTCAGGGTGGTAGGTTTCCATGGAATCTTTGCCAGCTGATGAGAAGGAATGTGATCTTATAGGGTTATTTGACCTCAATATTGCCTGAGATGCACATACCTGTGATTTCAAACATTAATGATGTTGGATTATTGAGCAATGTGTAAATGTAATTGTATGTCAGGCTTCTTTATTCTTTTGGATATTTTGAATAACACCACTGATGGCATAAAAGGGAAAACAGAGGCATCTTCTTATCAACATTCTCTCCTTGCTTCTCCTTTCAATGAAGTTTTATTTGTAAGATGTTATAAAGAAACATTTGAATGATAATTTTACATGATGCATATTTTATACGCTTTGAAAGTTACTCCTGGTAATTGCTTTATATATTATCTGCAAATTTAAAAACCTCCTTACAAATGCCAGTATTGAATTATGTATGACTATTTTTATAAATGAAAAAAATAAAGTCAGTCATGTTTAGTGTTTTGAATTACAGTCAAACCTGTCTATTAAGGTCACCCAAGGGAAACCCCCCAAAAAGGTGACAACTGTTGACAGGTGGTCTTTATAGAGAGGTGGCTATGAAGACAGGTCTGACTGTATACAAAATGCTATATTGTAAATACATGCATAAATCAGGTTGAAACATTTAGCCTCAATTTCCAAATACAGAGTAAATTCACAATTACACTATCGCATGTTCTGCTGTACCTTGCATGTCGTGTTAAATGTGTATCATTTTCTGTTCATTGCAGAGAGAAGCTGTCTGTAGCCAGACTCCAGAGGGAGCTAGCTAAAGCTAAGAGTGAAGGCACCATGGTGAGTATTCCTTTATCCGTATCCATAATTTCATAATTAAACTTGAACTTGGCCATGACTGTGAAATTTACAGTCATGGCCAAGTTCATGTCTCTTCGTACCCCGTGAACATTATTTAAATTGTTTCAGCTTTGTTCTCTTCTCTGCTTTTTCACCTTTTCCTGTTTTATTTAATTTTTGTAATATAATTTCCCCTTATTATTCTGCTTCACATCCATGTACATAATTTTCCATGCAGATTTCTTCCTGTTTCTGTTCTTTTTTTGTTGTTCTTCTTATACCCTTGTGCTGCTTCTTACTGTTATTTTCCTCAATAACCCACCCTTCCTTAGTTTTTCCTTTTTTCTGCTTTTCCTTTTGGGATTTTCCCTTTTTGCAGACAGGTGATAATAGTTTCAGTTCATAATTTCTTGACTTTAGGCTTCATGAATTGAAACTAGGTTGTTACTTCATACTGTAGGTTGAATGGTGACCTCCTTATGATAACCTTTATCTTGAACTTGGGAATCTTGTTAATAAATCATTCTTTACTAACCACACTCCCAACTGACTTGATCGGAAGTCAGAGAGAGAGAGGGGGAGGGAGAGTTGGTGAGAGAGAGAGAGAGAGCGAGAGAGAGAGAGAGAGAGAGAGAGAGAGAGAGAGAGAGAGAGAGAGAGAGGGAGGGGAGAGGAAGAACCTACTCTCTACTGTAATTTCCTGCCCCCTTCCCTCTCTCCTCCCTCATGGATTCAGAGGCCCTTTGGGACATCAGTTTGGGAATTTTTATTTTGGTTTAAGAATAATTTTGCAGGATAAGTTCATCCTGAGGGAAATGAGGTTTGCTTCTTGAATTAGTCTTGTTTTCCTTGTATATTCATACTTTTAGTAATCTACATAAATATGACAATCATTGTTGTTTTATGAGTGATTTGTTACAACAATCCAGTGACTCTTTAGATATGCATGGAAGATGAGTACAATGAGGCAATGCAAGGGAGAAAATGTCTCAAAGTTATTTAAGACCCTAATATGTAACTATTTTTATAAAGGGGTTGTGTTATAGTGCTTCCTTTTCTAGTTTACTAGAGAGTAATATATGATGTGATAAATACACTATGAACCAATTTTTAGTACCCTAAAGATACAACGAAAACAGCTTTAAGATTAGAAATTGAGTAGGATAAACCTATTGCTTTTATGTTTATTTAAAAACAAAAATTTAAATCAGAAGGTCAAAGTGCTTTGATTAACTTTTGGAGAGTTGATGAATGTCTGTAGCATTAGACTAGCCAACTTTTTGATGCCAAGGTTTATTTTTAAAAGTTCCATAGAGGAAAAATTAAGCTATTCTAGCTAGGTTAGGGAAGGAGAAAGGAGGGGCTCTCTAAATTGAAAGTTGGCATGAAATACAGAAAGGGGATACACCTATCAAACTCCTGGAAGGAGACAAAAAAAGATTGGGATCAAGCGGGGTTCCAAGCACGGTGTCACAAAGACTGCCATTTTGTAGGAGAGTCTCACAAGAAATTGGACTAGTCATGGTGGAACAGAAAGAAACCAGGAGTAGGATTCTGTGTGATTTGATGTGATTTGTGAACAAAATGGAGGATTCCTCAGAGGGGAGTAGAGAGAAGTGCGAAGAAGAGGTGCAACATTTGGAAGGGGTGAGTTGGTGATTAGATTTAATTGATGCAAGATGTTTGTTGTTTTGATTTCCCCTTGCTTGTGTTCATCAAAAGTAATTAGTCATTCTAGAGTAAAAACTGCTGCAGGGGATATTTTGAAAGGGTATATAACACCCTGCTTAAAAAAAATTGCCTTTTATGCACTTTTGAATGTGACAGTCTTTCAACAAGTATGTTTGAAACTTGATATAAAACCGTGACTTTCAGCAAAAATGGTCCCCAAAGCAGATATGTTAGAACTTTGCTATGAACTTAGCATACATAGTATGGTAGTGGAGTTAATCATCTTTTATATACTATTAATAGAGCACACACCCGTACATTCACAAATATTGTTATTGAATGAGGCGCAAATTGATATATGGTTCAGGTCTGTAAAGATGAGAAATTATGGTTGTATAGTTTGATTTAGGTTTATCCTACAGTCTAAATGTACTAACATCTGTACTAAACATCTCAATGTTTCTGTGAAAGTTGCTAATCAGCAAGGCTATGTTTATTTACATGTACATGTATGTGAGTAAGCTACATTCCCGATAATATTTCACTGTTTTTTATTCCAGTCACACTAACAAAAACCGACACCAGACCGACACCCGACTGACACCCGACTGACACCAGACCAACACCAGGCCAACACCAGACCGACATTAGACCAACACCAGGCCGACACCCAACCGACACCAGACCCACACTCGATTGACAAGTGAACGTTACCCAACCGACATGCGACCGACACCAGGCCAACACCGGACCGACACTCAACCGATACCCAACCCACACCAGACCCACACCCAACCGACAAGTGACTGATACCCAACCGACACCAGACCGACATGCGACCAACACCAGGCCAACACCAGACCGACACCAGACCAACAACAGACTGATCAAACAATTACATTATGGCAAAGAATTGGTCGGTTTTTAGTAGATATGTACTTGGTTTGGCGGTGTGACTTAGGTACTAACCTTATACTGTTTTCACACTGGCAAAATTTTGCTGAACCCCGTACTATAGGTGGGATTAAAGGGGGGGGGTCTTAGCCCCACCTATAGTCCGGGGTTAAGCTTATTCCACTTTCTTTTCACACTGGCAAAAATTTGCTTTACCCCGGACTATAGGTGGGGTTAAAGGGGGGTTTTAGCCCCACCTATGGTCCGGGGTTAAGCTTATTCCACTTCCTTTTCACACTGGCAAAACTTTGCTTAACCCGGACTATAGGTGGGGTTAAAGGGGGGTCTTAGCCCCATCTATAGTCCGGGGTTAAGCTTATTCCACTTTCTGTTCAGACACGTATTTACCAAAGTGGGCTAGCCCCACCTATAGTACGGGGTTAGCTGGCCCTGCAAAATAGCAGGGCTAACCCCGCAATTGTGGTGCTAACTTCGCAATTGCGGTGCCTAGCAAATGAATGAGAACAGAAATGAAAAAAAGAGTATTAGTGTCAGTGGGCCTCATGTCTCAATGTGCTTGAATCTTTAAACACACTTCAGATTCAAGCACATTGAAGGCTTTACGTCATAGCTTATATACCAGGTACCCAACATACCACATGTTCGTTGATCATCGAGAGAAAAGGAAGGTGCTTTTCAAAGTCAAAATTAGGAGATAGCTATCTCAAAATCTAATCGGATTTGATCTCTCTATGTTAGATCCATTATCAGACAACAGTTACATAGGAATTACAGACGTTACAAAGCCATTGTTGTAGAGAGACGTACTCTCCTGCAAATTAGTTCTGACATCCATGTTAGTCATCGTCGACTTCAAAATTGCCTTTGGTCCCACATGTGTGTTTTTATATTTTGTTTGTGGCTGTGAGTGAAGTGTTGCCACTTTCATAATCAAGGCTTTGAGCAGCAGTATGGTGAGAGGAAGGTGACATTGGAGCCACAAGCTTCAAGAAACGTGTTCAAATGGTTGAAATGTGTACTTGTAATAGGACAGATAAAGCTTAAAGGCTGATAGGGCACTTGGGTCTTTTGAGAGATAAATAGAGGGAACAGAACTTATTGAATTCTGAAATCAAACACCATCTCATTGGTCTTTCTTCCAAAAGTGCACTTCCTCATTTTTTTATTACATTAAAGTTCTTTCTTTTTAAATGAACAATGTGAAGTAAACATAGTTAGATATGCTTGGGTACAGCTGTAAAGTGAAGTTATTTGATAAAGTAAGCAGGAGTTAAGATTGAACTTTAAATGGAATAGTTGCCAAAAAGGGCAAAGACCGAGATTTTCGATTATAAACCCCCCAGTGGCACTCGTGGATTCCCAGAAGCCAGGCTTAACACACTGGCAGATTACAAATTCATGCCCTATTATCATTGTTCAGCTTGGCGAAGATTTTCACGCCAGCTTCTCCACCCGAACAAATGCCCAGCGCTCGGAGGAACGTTAATGGAGGGGGATTTTCGATCTCGAGTTTCGTCAAATTTCCTGCACGATGTCAGGAGGTGTCTGATTTCACTACCAAGATCAAAAATTCAATCATCTTTCCTTTCTTTCTTGAGTCTAAGTAGTTGAGGAACACAGCAACACTCTTAGTGAGAACCTTGGAGGGGAAGCTGTCTGGTCTGCTATTGCACTTTGTCAAGACAATTCCAGTTTTTCAGTGAAAAGGAAAGATGTCACTGCCTGTGGCAATTGTTACACTCTGGCATATTAGGATCTTAGGAAACTCTTAAATCGAGATACAAATGAATAACGATTCCAAAGAAATGGAAAGAGGCTATTAGAGCAAGCAAACGATACCCTGCATATTTTGGTTTTACTATGTATTCCTTGACCTATCAAGAAATGCATAATTGTATATTCAAAATTAATCTTTTTAAATGTTTAAGCTTGTGTAATGTAATTGTTCTTGGCAACAATTGTTGAGCTGGTTCAGACTGACCTCAAGTCCAAATAAATTTTTGTGTAAGACTCAACATATATTCTAAGATGACGTTCGGGCTTGTGGATAGCGTTAGACTAGATATGCTCAGGGCAATCACCCTACACATTGAATCAAATTTCATTACATCTCTGCATCTCATCTTTACTATCATTGGAGGGTTCACACCAGCTCATTTCTTCATGAAAATTTATCTATATTTTTCTATCCATGCATTCCCAGGATTTGGTAAAATATTGGAATCTTTCCTTAACCAAACCTGCAGCATAAATATCCTTTTCCGGGGATGGAGGGGGTTGAGCGGAGAGGATATATACTTAATCTTAGTTGTAAATGTAGTTTCTATGAATCGTCTTTTTCAGTTGAGCCCCATCTAGTGTAGCTTGCCAGATGGGGGATTATTTCAAATTGTACACCTGGGCCCCCGTCTTACAAAGAGTTACGATTGATTCAAATCAATCGTAAGTCCTCCAATCAATCGCAAGTTTGCAGTCTCCCATCTCTTATGTACACAGTTACGATTGATATCAATCGCAAATAAGTTGGTCTCGTTATGATGGGATATCTTCAAAAGTTTTATGATTGGAAAACTGTACTAACAGCAGCCATTGAATCTGTAGTGAGTGTGTGTGCTTCCAAACTATCATATTCAGTGTTGAGGGCTTGATCTACAACTATCCTTCTTGTGATAAATCATGCTGGTGTGAAAGATCTTCTCAAATTGCTGCTCGTCTTATAGAACTAACATCACGCATACGCTCATCCTCATTTTGATCCCTCTATACCCAGGCTATCGACCCAATCTAGAGCACAATGTTATTTTTGGATGACGTAGTCAACACATTATGTGCCTCTGTGATTAATTTGACCCATCTTAATCTATTCTAAGCTAGCGTTTTGTTTTTCTTTCCTCTCTCACTCTCATGAAATTAAGAAACCATGTATGAATTTGAGTGACAGGTAATTTGATACATTCTGCTTTTTGCCCCCCCCCCTTCTTTTTCTATCGCCCTTTTAAGCTCTGCTTCAAATGCCTGTGATGAAAAATTTCTCCTTTTGATGAATCTCTGATGGCCTGTTCAGACCATAGAAAATTTATATAAAACTTGTTTAAAGAAATGTTTTAAGAATCATTGTATAGTGAAAGGAGCAAGCAAGCTAGAAAACAACATCCTAAGGAACGTTGTATAAAGAAATGAACTTTTGAAGAGGTTGATTGACACAACAGCTGGCCAATCATCAGTGTGCGCTTGGATAAGCCCTGCCCAGGTAAACGGTTTTCGTACGATACGATGTTCAGACTAGAGTGGGATGCTGATTCTTCATGAAGTTTTATTTAAAACGATGCTCAGACAGGTGTTTGCTATATGACTTTTCGTTATACGTTTCTTTATACAACGTTCAAACTAGGAAGAAGTAATTGCATATCGTATAGCTAAACGATGAATTTTGATAGTCTGAATGTATATAGGTTAGTACCATTAGGTGTCTCCAGTGGTGAATCAATTTGAGACTAATTTATGTATACTTCATTTATTCAGTATTTTCTACCATTCTTCTTCTTTTTTTTTTTCTTTTTTTTTTATATTTGTGTATCCGTTTTTGATGTTGGTCAGGCTTAATAATGGGGTGAAAATGTGAATTTTCTTGATGTATCAAGTTGGTTGAAGACAACATCAATTATTTTTTTGAAAAATTCAATATTGTTCTTCAAGTGCTTTCACTCCCATTCTCCTTACCCCATTATCTTTCTTAATGTCTCCAGCGCTCTCTGATTCCATTTTAAGTCTTCACTGACTGTCCCATTTATTAAAACCGGTTCCTTTTTTCTCTTTCTCCCCTATTCGCTGTCCCTTTGTTTGCCGAGCCCCGACACCCGATGCCATTTTCATTCATGCTCTCGTCATGTGAACGTTGAGGTGTCATCTACACATGACTGCCTCAGGAAAAACACAAACAATAACAACTGCAATTGATTTTATCCCCTCCAAAATTACAAGGAAATTTCCCCAAAACTGATGCAATCAGAGAGCCTTAATTGTCAGCTGCAGAAAAAAGGGAAACTATGAAATGTAATAAGAGGTCCAAATCAGCATAATGAACGAGGAGGGCTAAGCATTAATTCCTAAATATGAAATTACGTACAAGCTGTTATCTGAAATAAAATCAATCGTGTCATGATTGGAACCCAAGGAGACCCTGAGGGAGCAATGTCAAGGCGAAAACTCTCAAGACAAACAATATGATGCTATCAAGGTCACATTAGATGCATTTTCACTCATGAAGCTATTAAATTACAATTTTTTACAAAAATAGAAGGGGAAGAGATTCATGTATTTCCATCATAGTTTTTGTCAGATATTTTAGCAACTGATTTAAAGTTCAGTATCGTATTATCTCTCTCGTAATTGTAGGGATGCAGTTATTTATTGAATTAAGGGAGGGCTGAATTAGGAGGGTGGGAACAGATTCAACAGAAATAAAGTTGAAACAATATCCAAAGTGCTGAAAAGGTGCGAATTATTTGAAGAATAGATAACATTTGATATAGGTAATATAACTCTAATTTTGAAGACTGAAAAGCAACAAAGGTGAACAATTTTGAGTATAGGAATAGTATGATACAACAATATTTTGCAGTCCAATTTGTAAAGCATGTTAAAAGAACAAGATATAAAGAAAGATTTCATTATGTCTCCTTTATATCGCTTATTGTTTTTCTCCAAGATAGAAAAGGAAAATAGGAAAATTTATCAAGGAAAGAAGAATATGATAAAGATGTTCCCTCTCTGTGGTGGTCCTTGGGATATCCCTCTGCTCTGACTCACATCAGCCTATCCTCCACTTCCCCCAATTACCGGGCAGAGGTTCAGTAGCGCCCCCGGCCATGAATTATCAATAGATGGAATGAAATGTTAAGCTCGATGGCAGAGCTGGGTGTGTAATACGTTTCAGCTAAGAGGCCTCTTGATCTGTGCTGTAATGACTACTTCTTACATCTAGTGTGATTTTTATTACTTGATTAGATTGATAAACAAAGAAATAGTCAGGTATCTGTAGTCATAATGGAGGACATGACACTGGATGAGAGGTTACCATGGTAACTCTTTAGGGTAGGAAGACTAGCTGCTTGGGCAAGAGGTGCACACCAAGTTCAGCCACCACCCTTCTTTCGGAATGGGAGTTGTGCTAGGTAGCGGAAGCCAGAAAGCATGAATCTGTCGCCCCCTGAGGACTAACTATTTACCTCTCGTGTTTCTAGTCTGTAACACCTCAGATCTTGCCCTTTCCATCTTACCACCGGTTGGATGGGGCTGTCATCCTCAGTTTTGTGGGGGAATTTTGATTGGATGGGGACATCTGGAGGGAATGAGGGAAATCATTTGATCGGTCTGCCACTGATGTGATCTTGTATGGGAGAAGTTCAGGATCGTCAGGATAATCACAAGTGCGATACAAAGACGTGTTTCCTTCCCCACTGTTGATGACCAGTGAATGACACTTTGGATAGAAATCAGTGTTTGAAAAACTTTTTCATGGACTTCATTATTCCTATGGGGAATGTTTTATGCTTTATTTGAAATGATTTGCACACATGAAATATTATGTGAGTATCCTATCTTCAGGATAGGCTAATTTTGAGCTCATTTAACTATCTCTCTCTAATATACAATTTTCTTCCAGGCTGAAGCTAGTAGATGTTCATTATAGGTTTTCACGGGTTGCAAAAGACGAAGCAACACCTCTACAAAGCCTGTGGTATACCATTGACATATGTGGACAAGGCATTCTGTTACATCATTGGACTGGATTTGTTTTTGTGTGTGTTTTAAGCAAGTGAGAAGAGGTACAACATAGGGTATTAAGTTCAGAAACTGTATTCATGTGAAGTTTTGACGAGGTCCTGGGTTCGAAACCAAGTCAATGTGCTTGGCCCTTTAGTAAGGCATTAATCCTCATTTCAACAGTGACTTCTCATAGAAGTTTTAATCTTAACGACTAAAACTACCAGTTTATATCTGTACCTTTCATATAGATACCAAGGATATGATAAAACAATTTTTTGAATATTTTTTTCTCTATACAGAAAGAGACAACAATGCGGGAGCTGATGCAAGAGCGTGAGGCCCGCACATGTCTGGAGAAGCAACTAGAGGGGGCTGTTGCAGAGAATAAGTCGTGCAATGCCCAGCTGGAGGCGTTACAGGAAGAGATCATACGGTTAAGGAGCGCTAACAGCGTGGACTCACTGTGTGATAATGCAGAGAGTTGTAAACGGTTACAGGTGAGGTGCATCAAATGATAACACTGATTTATTTTCCCCCTCTTTTTTATTGTTGTTGTTCCTTTCCCCTTATTCTTGGGTAAGGTGACCCAGCAGTCTCTTGGATGACATTTGCTCTGGCCTTTATTTTATCAAAGATATAGTGTTAGGGTTAGGGCTTCATTTTTTTTTTTAAAGGTTTGTTTGTTTGTTTGTTTGTTTGTTGTACCTGACTGCTAAGAAAGCATTGTGAGCATGTAAGTAAGCAATCAGGGGGCTTTTAAGTCCTCACCGAGGAACTTGGTAATGAGGATTAATGCCTTACTAAAGGGCCAAGCACATTGACTTGGTTTCGAACCCAGGACCTCCTCGGTTACGTGACCACTGCTCTACCACTGAGCCATCGTGCCTCCCCAGGTTTAGGTTTAGGTTTAGGGTTAGGTTTGCAGTTTGTTTTTTGTTAGGGTTATTGGTGGTGGGTTGGAGTAAGGATTTCTTTTAGTGCAGGATATTGGCCCTGGAGTAAGTGTTGCCTAATTATGTGTCAAAGAACCATGGGTTAACCAAATTATATATGGTCTGCTGAGAGCGAGAAGGACGTTAACTCATTTATTTCTCATAGAATCAATACCCTTCTTGCTCTCAGTACTTAATTAGAAGCTGCTTAGAAAAGGATGCCCTCATTTATGATTTCATTGCAAACCTACAATCCCCTCAAAAGCACTATGTAACACACTTTCCAGCCCAAACCATGAATGTTTGCATCATCTTTTTTTCATTTCCATGACAACAGAATGGATTATCATCAACTGACACTGGTCTTAGTGATGTGGAGAGAGAGAACTGTAACGTGGTTGTATCCAACAAGCAACTTGAATTGAAGGTAAGGACATCTCTTGTGGTGGCTTCTATTGATCCTCATCTTACCCTAAACTAAGATTCCATCAACTTCCATAAATGATGGTTCTTATGATTCTTGTGGTTGAGCGCAGACTTTGGGCTCCTTTATTCCTCTTCCTGTGTTGCTATGACCATTTCAAACCCAATTTCTACCCCCATCTGCAAATTTTAAATTTGGGGCCTCTTTTTTTGCTGGTTGGAAGTTTGGGCTAGCTTGTCAGAAAATTGTGTCTGACACTTTGATTTAGATTGGTCTAGCAACACCCTTGTCTGTTGCCATACCCTAGGCATCATGTCAACCATCTCATATTAAATCATATGAAGCAGTGTATTATATGTAGGAGGAAACAATGGTCAGACAGGGCCTGGCAAGTTCAAATTGGTTTGAAAACCGTCACATCATATCAGAAGCTGGGTTTGTGACATAGGTCAGCCATTTCCTACTTTGCAGCGTGAATGTGGAACCTCATTTCTTGTTTTAAAATGGATGGTCACAGAAGAGTGCCATTGTATTGAAGGTGGTTTCAGATTGTATGCTTATAAAGGCACATGTAGACATGAGGTAAGAAAACAGGACACTCTAAAAGTTAGTTCATAACAGTTTTTCATCAAATTTGTGGAAGAGAAGGGGTTAAACATCATGCTGTCTTTTGATGAGCTCATCAGATCCCAGCCAAATGAAGCGTGAACATCCCATTCACGCTCTCGGAAAACACTCCGCAAAGGCAGGCCCTCATAAATCCACCCACAGCACTCTAGGATTGCTGTATTTCTGTCTTATATTCAGGTTGACAAATGGGACAGTTGAGTGCAATTATGGAAATTGAATTACTTTTCTAATATGGAAAGAGAGGTTCTGGAAAGTTGGGCTCCAAAAAATGCCCAAGTGGTTTCACTTTTGTCGAAAACAGGGATGTCTGAATTCCTTTTCTGTCAAGTAAAATGCCACTTTACAACGATATAACATTTTCTTGTGTGACACTTTGTATAAGAATGAGAATGATCACTTCTGATGTATGTGACATATGAATAATTTAGGGAGAGATGATATTCTGATGTTTGATAAATGAGGATGTGAGAGGGAGGAAGGGAGATAGCAAATGTGGAGGAAGTGGCCGGGTAAAGAAAATACAGAAGAAAGAAAAACTGTGATGAAAAGAGATAAGACAGATGTAGATAGAATCATAGAAGTATTCTTGAGCATTTTAAATAATGGGTTTGTAAAACAGAAACACAAGTTAGGTGTTAGAGTATATACTGCAGCATGTAACAAAGTATTTTATAATGTCTTCATATTATCTATCAGTCCATTTGTCCTATCTTTAGCTCAATCAATACCTCCCTGTATTCTTGGTACATCAAACAAGGGAAGGGGATCAGGTCAGTAACTAATCTAAAACTAATCTGGAGGATCAGACTGGGATATAATTCACTTCTGGAATCTGACGGTTACTACTTGTCATAAGTCTCTAAAGACTTGAAGGAAATTATATGGCTTTATGAATGGATGAGTAAGAGCTACAATTTATGAAAATTAATTGCTTGATTGATAGGTACAGTAATATTGATGACTCAATAAACACAGGATTAATTTCCATAGCAACATAGTGGAATTTATAGGCCAGTAGTAAAAGGAAATAACAACAAACCTTCTAATACTTTAAAAGAATAGTAACGCCCAGTAAGCAATAAATAAGAAATCTGAAGAGGATAAATTACTTTAGCAACAAAAAATAATTTTATTGCTCATTGTGTAATGGAAATAGCCCCTAGAATCATCATGAGAATTAAAAGTTTGTAAGCTATTAAAAAAAAAACCTGAATCGGTTTCCAAGTGTTTTGTTTTAATTCACTAAATGTCAACTTTTATAAATTTGTTTTGAGAAGAACAAACAGCGTGTCCAAAGATATCAACTGTTTAAATAGATAGACTGATCTCTCGTCATCTTGGTACAAACATTTATATAAATATTGTTGTCAGTCACAATAATACTGTTTGATTCAAAAGTAAAATTCTGGGTAGAATAGTGAATTTGCTGTCAAAGGACCTTTTGAAAAGCACTATTTAAAAATAAATGTGCCTTAATGATAAACATGTTGGTCATAGGAGCGACGGATGTAGGAATCACAAGTAAGGGCCCCGTGCATGCAGTTTATAGAAATGAATTGACTGGCGTCAGATCTGAAACAGTCATCAATGATTTCTAATTCTATTTCATATCGGATTAATGTTACTTTATACATGAGCTCAGATTGTCAGAACTAGGTCGCGTAGCAATGTATGATTTTTTTTTAAATACAAATTTCACTCGGTTTTTGTGATTCTTTGATAAACCTAGAACAATCTTAGCCGAGTGTCATTTACATTTTGTTCTACCAGAAAAAAACTAAAAGGAATTCTGTGAACTGATGTTCATTTTACTGTAAGTGTAAGAAAAATAAAGTATTTACTTAATTGCTGTCAATAAGAAGAAGATATGAAAAGAGAAAGAAACGAATTACATCAATTGTATGATGACAGACACATTCTCAAGAACTTGGATGAACAATCTGCCCCCAGCAAATTCTCAAAATTCCCCCATGATTTGTCCATGATCAGATTAATGATAAAAAGCACCAGTTTGCATCTTAATTTATTTGGAAGTAGGTTAACAAGGATTCTGCATCCAACGTCTTGCTCTGGATGTGGAGGATCAATTCCTAAAGATGGGGAAAAGAAAAAAAAGAAAGAGAGAGAGTAAGAGAATGATAAACAATAGAGCAGTAAAGAAATAGAGTGGGAGTGCAATTGTTTATTGTTGAGAGACAAAGAGAAAGGAGAGGGAGGAGAGAGAGAGAGAGAGAGAGAGAGAGCAAGACTTCTTTTTGTTTAGAAAAAAAACATTTTACTATTTTAACTATAACTACATGAGATCTGAGTCAATGTCATCAAAATTTCATTTTTTTTCTCCATTTACTATCTTGGATATAGTAAACTTCAGGAGCCTGATTATTTGACTCATCGATGAGATAACTTTCTTCGCTACACAAAAGTACTTGGGATTGAAAGGCAGAACAGAAAATCAGTTTCAAAACAATTTTCATTACCTTTGAAAAGAGGTCAATCTTATATTGAGAGTACAATGTGATCATGTTACCCATGTTTGCCTCTAAACATTCCTAACAACATTTAGAAAGCTGGCTAGGCTGTCCCTCCTTCCATGTGGGTAGATCCCCCATATCAGTTACCTAATCTCTACAGGTTTGTATGTGACTCAAATACAGGGTGTTCCATCCTAAATTATTAAATGCAATTTCATAATGGCATTTGGCAGTGAGAAGCAGCGAGACGGAGGTCAAACGATAGAGTTGGGTAAAGAGAAGAAGAAAGACAGATGAGGAGAGATGGAGAGAAGGGAACGAAGAGAGAGAAATTGGAAAATAAGGAGAGACAGAGAGAGTGAAGGAGGTAGAAGACATGGGCAGGAAGATGGAAACTTTAGAGGAGCTGGAGCTAGACGAAAGGGGTTTCACTTAGAATTGGGTTAATTGATGTTGTCAAGATTCTGGAGTAGAATTTAGGAGGCATTAGTATAGTCTGATGATAATTGTGGCATAACGAATGATCTAATGAAGAAGGAGGAGGAGGAGGAATGTCTACTAAGCTAGCCCAGATACTTTTTATAAAAAAAGGCCACATAAATGTGCTTTGAAGAATTCAATATGCCTCTGAATGCAGTGGCTGTACAGTGAAAAGAGGACTTTCTCCAATAAATGGTATTCCTTTCTAATTATGCTTCATACTCTGTTTCTCTTTCATCACATGTCCCTACCCCTATCTCTCCAACTTCTTAGCAACCATCTTTGAATTGAAATGGTAATTATTAGAAAGGCCAGCCTGGGGGCTTAATTACATGGAATATATAAAGTAAAGGCTGAACGTTAAGATACAATTACAGAAGTCATGAATATTTATAATTAAAGCATATAATAATATGGAGGAGAAGGATGGGCCGGGATAGATAAATATTTTGTACTCTTGATGATATTATTTTTCTCCCTCTGCTCTGCCTTCATTTTGTTGCATATTGTCTGTTAAGAGCGAGAAATGCATAGTCATATATTTTGACACAAACTCAACAGATGCTATTTTCTTATTCCTATTTTTTCCTGGTTTCACTTCTTTTCGTGTGTGTTCCAGTCATAATTATGCCAATTCTATGAAATCACAGAAATATAGGTCAATGCAATAAAGATACAATACACAAACAAAAGAGCTGTAATCAATTTAGAAAACCTGTTAAGAGGTGTCTGATTGCATTTATTAACACAATATGATTACAGGCTTTTGACATCCAGTAAACACTATCTGTGAATCATATGGGAAACGTTTAATGAGGATAGAACACCTGTCCTGTCCATATTTGATCTCAAAATCTATTGTAATCAGGTTATTTGGACAGAGCAGACCTGAGATATTTATATATTTGGGTAACAGAGCAGAAAAAAGTTCAAATCTGATTTGTTAATTGTATCCCCCGGCAGTATGCTGGTGGGGTACTTTGGATTCAGCAGCGTTACGCCGCATCCGCCGCATCATATTCTTGTGTGGGCTCTAACTGCCACATTCCTTGACGGATTTCTTTCAAATTTTGTATGGAGGTGTATGTTGGTATAATCTACACACATATTGGTTTGGTGATGCTGCTCCTATCCTAGTCTTGACAATAGTCTGAGCCACTAGTGGCGATCTGTACATCATCCTTTTGTTTCAGGGAGGGAGAGGGGATCTTTGTCCCTCCTTCGAACATTAGGATATCACAAAATCGCTGCCACTGCCGGGGGATACATTCGCATTGCGCGGCAATACAGATTGCGATATTTCTAGTTCATATTGACCTTGACTGTTTATCTTGCAAATCCAAAATGAAAATGTACTGTTGGTAATAAAAATTAAAAAAACCATGATGATAAAAAAATAGATTTGCTTTACTACTGAATTCTTATCCTCCATATTAATTAGTTTATGAAAATCACCCTTGTCATAAGAGTGCTGACTCCATGAAAACAAATCATATTTATAATAATAATAATAATAATAATTATCTTTTAAAGTCCACTCCAAATTTTATTAATACTGAAAATGGAAATTCTTTTTGCCCAATTGATCGTGAGCCCGCCAGCCACTGAGCAGTGCGAGATCGACATTGTTCTATCCCTTATTGTTGAACGCCAAACAAGGTAAATTTCCACCAAATCATGACTTACTGCTGACTATTATATTTTACCAATAATAAATGATTAAAACAAACAATAGAGGAAGTGCTTTTTAGATCAGGTCACTCCTCAGGAGAGGGGATTTTTTTTTTAAATAACAATTGAGCAATCTTGATTAGAATGATTATTTTCCTTGTTATGTATCATTTATAAGAAGAGAACTTTTTGATATTTAAGGGTGAGAGGAGCTGTGGACATTACCTATACCTGGGCTTTGCTCATCTCACACTTCAGCCTGAAGTCTAATCAATAAGGCTGAGCAATAGCTTCGGGGTGGTGTTTCACAAAGACTAAGATCAACTTTAAGTTGGACTTAACTATGGCAGGCTGTTCATGCCACTGTTTGCTTTCACCATTTACTGGCATTGGTCTCTCAAGGGACATACAATAAATGGTCACAAATCTACATAATTTACATTTTTTGATAATTCATTATTGAAGGAAAAAATTATTATCTAAAGATCATAATGGTGAGAGCAAACAGTTAAAGTCGATCTTAGTCTGTGAAACAGTCCCCAGTATAGATTCTTAGGATTATCACACTGATGGAATCAAGTTTGAATCATTTTATGACAATTAGTCATAATGCTTTGGGCTCAGCTTACTTTATAATTTCAATCTTAGGTATATTAGAGGGGGAAAGGGAAGGGGGGAGAAGAAAGTGAAATAGAGATAGTGAGATTAAGATAGGGATGGAGAAAACTTGAATATATATGACTGTACAGCAGTAAGGTTGTGATTTCACACATGTATGAAACTAAATGAGTAGACCCAGTGATGCATTAGCAAGATCCGTATCTAAATTGCTCATGGCTTTGAAGTGAAGAAATATTTAAGTGTATCGCAAGGACAGAATGGGGGGAAAAACAGTTTTGTGCATTTATGTTCCCACATTCATTTAGAAATGACTCACATGCAGGAATTAAGGCTATTGAGTGCCGGTCAGGAAGTCTCTATTCCACTGCTGAATACTCGTAATGAAAATTGGTTCAATCTTAGGTTAAAACTGATACATGTTTCAGAAACTTTTAGGTTTTCAGACTCACTGGTCTTTACAAAATATGAGAAAAGGGAAAGGAGGAGTTTCCCTGACCAGAATGTGGCTGTATTTAGTAACCCCACCCTGGGGGAATTACTTGTCGTGTTAAATCACAATTTTTTGGGGGAAAATCCTTGTAAAATTTGAAAACAATATTGTCAAGTCATAGGTTGATTATAGTGTCATAGGCTTGAGCAGAAGATTTTCACTTACTTTTCAGTTTCAGGTACCTATTAAAAGTACTTTCAAGCTCCAATTACAAACATTTATATTGAGATTAGTCAACTTTCTGATTTCCCATTGAGAAGAGAATTTCAAAATGAAAAATATTTTGGTTCATTAGAGGGAGGAGTTCAGAATATTTCACCACAATTCTAATTTATTGAGAAATGATTACAAGAGGTTTGTTCTTGCAATATTGCATTAATTTATTTCTTAAAATATCAAACTGGTTAATCATGATTTCAAAGTCAGGGTAGGTTTTCATAAACAATGTTCAGCCTGTGATGAACAATGATATTTTTCCTTCATTGTAGATGGCTAAAGACCACGGCTGCATCTTATCAATGATTGCCGTGTAAGCACTTTCAGATAATTTGCCATAAATCCTATTCAGCCCCTTTCTTTGCCAGGGAGGGGGAGGGGTGTTTATCATCAAAATTGTATTATATTGTGAAATTGTTAATTTATTTTGAGTTTCTTCATACAATACACTCTTTGAATATTCCTTTATTGTGTGTAATGAGCAGAGATATTTCTTTACACCTTTTGAACTTTGTCTATTTCCTGTGTGACTGATTTTTCTAGATAAGGATTATTTTAAGATTTACTGTCAAATCACACTTTTTGTGATTGAGCAGTATGTACATCAGAGGAAGAGACCAAGTGCTTTTACTTGCAGCTGTGCACCTATAACGGAAGGAAAACATATTTTATGGAAGGAATCGATTTTTGGGTCAGGTTTGTTTTGATATGAATACAAAGAAAGATCTGGTTTAAAAGTAGAACTGACTAATCGTCCACAGCTATTCAACACATGTAGAGAGTGCTCATGACTCGATGGATGTCGTAAAAATGTCAGTTTAGTCAGGAATGGGCTGATGATACATACATCCACCCGTCCATCTTGTCCATCTCGTTGTGGCAGTTGGGATGATGGCTTGATGGCTTGAGACACTGAACAGCTATAACTGGCCAGGAAGGAAGCTCAAGCTTTGATGGCAGCTAGATTCATCAGACTTGCAGAGAGCCCAAAGTGTGTGATAATCTACCCAGATAACCACATTTTGAAACATGTTGCAGGAATTAGCAAACTTGCCGTGACGTGACGTTGATGGCCGTCGTAACTGTCACAGAGGAAGAGCCCCTCACTTCTGCTTCAATTTATTTTTGTAGTTGGTGAGAGGGTGATTGCAGTGCAAGATATAAGAAACCCAGGTCATTGTGCAACTTTTCTTCAGATAGGAATCATATCTTGGGGTTTGGGGTATATAAAGTGGATGGATTCATCGTTCTTGGTGGAGTAGTATAAACGGATCTTACCATGATAAGGAGGGAGACCCTGTTCGTTCTGCCAGGCTGCTGTGTGCAGGTTTCGGCCGTTTCGGTGGATGGGAACGAGAGAGGAACCAAATGTGATAGCTATAAAGGATATAACCAGAAGAATATCAATGATATGGTAAATCGTTTGTTTTACAGTTGCCAGTACTGTTGATTTGCTTAAGGTTGAATAAGAGAGGAAGGGAGGAAGTATGGAGTAAAGAGAGAGGGGTGAAGAGAGAGAGAGAGAAAAAGAGATAGGGGAAGAATGAGAGAGAGAGGAAAGAGAGAGAGAGAGAGCTGTCATAACAGTTTCCTGTATTTCTTTCTCAATTATTAGAAATCTAATATTTTGCCTAATGAAATAATAATATTGATAATAGTAATAGTGTGTTCTTGTATAGTGCTCATGTCTGTCAGATTTGACGCTCCTGGCGTTCCCCATTATGGCGCTCTAGCATTTCAATTGTCTTATAAAAATAATTACTTCTCTTATTGATTTCAGGTTGTAAGTAAAGAGGAGGTTGTGAGAGAGAAGTCCGTTCTTCTGGAGAGACTTCGTCAGTTGGAATCCGAGAACTCAGCCCTCGTCTTGGAGAATGAGAACCAGAGAGGTACATACGATCAGTGCCTTGATGAGGTAAGATCTATTCTTAATCCTAATCCTAATCTCCATACTAATCCATACCATAAAATTGATGGTAGGTTTCCCATGGTGTTATCAGGATGAGCATACTTGGTTGCCATGCAGGACAAAGTATTGCTTAATAGCTGGAAAAATGCAGATTAAGAGCCCTTCTAGAAGTTGCCTTCTCTCGATCCCTCAATTGTTAAAACATTGTTTTGTCTTTTGAAGGCCAAATCTGCATTAACTCTTGTTTGAAAGTATATATATGTTAACACCTTGTGGCTCAATCAATACCGACAATTTTAAGACCAGTTAGGCCAAATAACAAATATTAAGTGTTTCTCGCCCCCGCCCGCCTCCTTTTTGGCCACTGCCTCCTTTTTTTTTACTATTTACTATTCAGGAAAAAACAACCAATAAAAACAAAAAAGCCACGCAAAAGCCCCCCCCCCCCAAAAAAAAAAAGGGGGGAAAAAGCCTGTGATATACATTTTGTTTAAATAGCTTCTAAAGTGATACAAATCATTTGTTTTGTCATACATTGCATCAGTATACTCACATAGCACAAGTCAATAGCTGTGAATAAATAGGCTTGGCCAGCTATAATTAGCATGGCAGCCATCTTGGAAAAAAGTTGCACAAAATTGCAAAATAGTAAATAGTAATGCCCTGCCTCCTCCTTTTTTTGAAAGTCCGGACGAGAAACACGTTATTTTTGTTATTTGGCCTTATACTGTGACATATTTATTAATAGGAAAAAAACTAATGTTGCTGTGATAAGATATATGTAGCCATCCTCTGAGAACAGCTGTTTTTACTACAGTGAACATTATTAGGGTTCAATTGCAGGTTAGATTTACCGTTTCGTTTCGCAAGCTAGTTACAAAGCTGTATGGTATTCTGGTATGTAGTCAAACAAGCATGTCCAACTTCACCCACAAGTATATGCCTATGTGTATGAGCTTTTCGATGTTGGATACATTATGTAGGACTTGAGCAACATGGGAACATGCAGCCTGCTGACTCCTTGACATTAAAAATAATGTGATGCTCTACCCTCTAAAATGCCTCTGAAGAAAATTGGACTACATGAGAATGTCAAGTGGAATTTGGTTAGTTCTCCATTGAGGTGACGAGGTGATGCTCCAATAACTTGGAGAGTTTATGAAATGGGGAGTGACTGAAGAAAAAGAGACTGAAAGACTTTATTAGGTTAGGCACCTGACTTAGCAGTGATATGAAACATAGCTAAACCTCTCTCTATGTGTTTAAAGATACTATGTCCCTTTTGCAGCCAACATCAAATTCTGTAGAACTTTGCAGGAATTATGAATATGTCATGTATGTCCTATCTGTGAAATTTAAACGTTAGCAGTGTCCTAATATTCAAATTATGCAAGGAAACCCGTTTACTTGCTAGACTTCACTGTCAGACACTATTGAGTGACTGACTGGCTTTTTTCATCTTTGGTAATAACATACATAAAATGAGCTGTAAAGGGTACATGAGCATTTGTCTACATCAATAACCCACTTCTTGTAATGGCCAAAATTAAACTGATTGAATCTTTGCGCAGCATAAAACGTACGACCATTCGGTACAATGGTCTGAAAAATCAGACTATTACTTACTGGCTCTATAGCTCCTAAGTCGATTCGACAACTAATAGTCGTTATTTTCCCACTTAAAGACATTTTCAAGCCCCCTTTTTTTTAGGGAAGTTCTAAACTAGTATTGTCTTTCAAATACCGTTAGAATTTAACCTTTTCATTTTTTTGGCCTGCAAATGGGACATAGTACCTTTAAGATACTATCTCCCTTTTGCCGCCAACATCAAATTCTGTAGAACTTTGCAGGTATTATGAATATGTCACATATAGTATGTCCTATCTGTGAAATTTAAATGTTAGCAGTGTCCTAGTATTCAAATTAAGCAAGGAAACCTGTTTACTTTCTAGACTTCACTGTCAGACACTATTGAGTGACTGATTGACTTCTTTTTTTCTTTGGTAATAACATACATAAAATGAGCTGTAAAGGGTACATGAGCATTTGTCTACATCAATAACCCACTTCTTGTATTGGCCAAAATTAAACTCATTGAATCTTTGTGCAGCACAAAACGTACGACCATTCAGTACAAGGGTCTGAAAATCAGACCATTACTAAAATCATTGCATTCACTGAAGTCGAATCGACAACTAACTGTCATTATTTTCCCACAAAAAGACATTTTCAAGCCCTTTTGTTTTGAGGGAAGTCCTAAATTAGTATTATCTTTCAAATGCCGGTGGAATTTAACCTTTTCATTTTTGTTTGCAAATTTTTGCAAATGGGACATACACCTTTAAGGGGTAACATGGAGATATTTGGAAAGATGTTTACTGGACTGGTGTTGTGCACATAGGCTTAACCAGACGGGCACAAGGGGCACATGGCCTCCACGTGCATCCACTTTAAAAGGTGGAACTTAAGGGTCAAAACCTTAACCCTACCCCTACCCCCAATCTGTGTGCCCCAAACAGAAAACAACAACAACAACAACAAGTTTGGCTATATTGTGCAAAATATGGACAAGTATTTTTGGTATTGGGAAAGGGGATGGAAAGGAGAGATGGAAAATATCTAAGATACAGAAGATATGTACAGATGAGAGAATATACATGTAGGAAATAAATGATGTAAAGAGTAAGAAAATGGAGAGTACCTGGTAGCTAGGTAGGGTGAAGATTTTAGATAAGGGTCAGTATAGGCAGATTCTTGACAGGCAGAAAAAGACATTAAGAAGCTATTTATTTATAAGAAGAGAACTTTTTGGTATTTTAGGGTGAGAGGAGCTGTGGATATTACCTATACCTGGGCTTTGCTCATCTCACACATCTCTCCACAAGAAGAAATTTCATAATCATTCTTTCCGGATTGAAGCAGACACTGTGGGACTTTACCAGTCTCCTTGTAAGCTCACTGAAATCAGGATAGATATAGAAGTGAATGGGGGAGAGAATGAAAGAGAAATAGACAGAAATAAGGATTAAGATTAGAGTAGAAATTAGCATAATGAGTCGAAATCTGATCCGGGGATTATTGCTTCTTGAAGCCCTTCTGAAACTAGAACATGGAGATGGTCTAGATATCTTATCCTTACTTATCCTTTCTAGCAGTAATCTGTACTTAGAAAGCCCTTAAAATGTCAGTTATATTTAGTTCTGCTCAGTAGAATACTCAAAAGTCCTGGACGGTATTCTGATCTCACTGAATTCACTTCAGATTGCAGAGTAAAACTCCATAGCTTTAATTCAGTAGAGCAGACTAGCTTCTTGTAATTACGTTGAGACCCTGTCTGATTTCTGACAATAGGGGGAGCTATTCCAGATTTCTCCATTAAGGAAAATGGATTTTTCAGTACTTATGGATATATCACTTTGCGAGAGTATAGATCATTCCAGTTTTCCTTCGATTGGGCCTACATTTTGTCAATGGGACATCATGTGTAGCAATCAAAATTGTATCATGAAAAAAATTGATTTGATTCATTCAAAGAAAATGGTAGAACAGTTTCATAGCTGTACATCAAGTACATACAAAACACTATTTCACTCTACATTTGTTCATCTATATGTCTGCACTTGGGATACAAATTAGTGATGCCACCTTGAATGGCAATTACAGGGCCAGACATCATATTCCATCTGATGAGAGCCAGAAGGGCATTAACTCACATCCTTTCCCATAGAGCTAACACCTTCTAGCCCTCAGCAGACGAAATAATTATCTCATTATGGAGAATATCAGACTGCATGGACCACCGGCCTTGTTAGTGTGACAAAGCCAGACAATGGAAACTCAACCACCGTCCTGCTCTCAGGATGATTCAGTGTTTAGTGAGGTCATATTTTGAAAATGGAGAGTATTGTTACCCATTGCCCATGACATCATCTAACAGCTCTGGGATGATTACTGGATTGAAATGTTGAGCTGATTGTGCCCCATGTTGAATAGGGAGGTACTGGGAGGAAGGAAAAGCATGAAGGGATTAGAATTGCAATATTTTCCTACATACAGTGTTTAACATAAATGAATTGCTGAGCACTATATGCTTGATAAAATGGCTTTTATTAGTAACCCATAGCAACAGGTAAAGTAGAGATAAAGGGGAGGGTGAGAGACAGAAATGGATAGACAGACTGTGTGCACCAATAAGATTAAGATTAGGATTAGAATTCCTTTTTGCAAGTTGCAAATTCATTCCAAATACCCTTTTCTTCACCATGAAGTTGAATTTAAAACATCAGTAGTGTTGCTCTTACGGGGCATCGATCTGTCCTTTTTAGATGGTATTCATACCCCTGAAAATGCAAACTGTGTTGATTTCAATCACTACATCCTTTCGTCTGCTGAGAACAAAAAGAATTTCTAATGTTATATTTCTATATTGAATGTAGATCCCTCTGACTCTGAGCAGATGGTATCTTGAGGTTGGATGGTATCTTGAGGTTGGATGGTAGATATCTTGGTCAAAGTGATTTCAATCACCATATCATAATCATCTGCTGAAAGCCTAAAGGAAGTTAACTCAAGGACTCTTATATAGACTTAATGTCCTTCTAGCTCTAAGATGGTATTTAAAGATGGATGGTAGATATCTTGGTCCAGGTCCAGGATGTGTAACTGGACTAGGTCCCAAGAGAGGATCAGCCCCCCTAAGAGAGAACAGGCCCTCAGTTCATGGAAGGATGAGTCAAAGCTAAACCCATAGTCCTCTGGGTCAAAATATTTACCCACTTTAATTTCTGACCTAGCACCATTTTTATATCACTGTATGTATGTATGTATCTCTTTCAAAAGAATTGAAAATTCATTCCTGACCGAACTTTTCTTTTTGACAGTCAAGATTAGTGCCCATGGCAGAGTTTTATTTTTATGTGACATGAGCATCTGCAGTAGA
This sequence comes from Mesocentrotus franciscanus, assembly GCA_037976565.1. NCBI lineage: Eukaryota > Metazoa > Echinodermata > Echinoidea > Camarodonta > Strongylocentrotidae > Mesocentrotus > Mesocentrotus franciscanus. Next base: position 3,692,824 of record CP137668.1, on the reverse strand, counting down.
TGTGCAATAGATATAGCCATCAAAGGGATAAATGATTCGAATATAGAACAAGAGAACCGGGGTAGTTTGAATGGCAGTATTCATACAGGTTATATAGACCGCAGGCCTCATTTAAAATAGTTTTGTGTCTATTTATGGTGATTTATTTCTATGATAATTATGATTGGTTATGTTTTCAGGGGTTGATCTTTTTTTAGTATATCCCTCACGTCAGGGAAGATGACACATAAAACACTGATGGCACTAGCAACAGTCTGTTTACAACCCCCCTCCTATTCCCTATCCACCTTTCCTAAACCGGCTGGGTGTCGGTGAGGGGGGAAGTTTTAACCCCCTGTCCCACTGCATTTTATATATAACTTTTCTACAATGCAATACAATATATCAAACCTAAGTTTCAACGTTTTCCTGTCAAAAAAAAATAAAGAGAACACACAGAAATGTTTCGAATTTTTAACTTCTGTTAGCTTGTACCATTCACTTCTGTTTGAAATGTTTTCTATTAATTGATAGGTATGAGCATTGCTAGACCATTTTGAGCACTTTGAATCAGGGAATGTTGGTCCAATAATGCTGAGAAGTTAGCTGATTTTCAAATAAGCATAAAGTAAATGGATGAATAAAATTTGTACTAGTGATAAATAAATGAAGAATTAAAAGGCATAAGTCATCAACTGTTGAGATTAGCCAACAAGGTTCTAAATGAACAAAATGTGCTGAAAGAACATTTTGATTAGGGTTGTGTCACCACTCCCCAGACCCCCGGTGATGCCCAGGACCCCGGTGATGCCCAGGACAATCTCTCTCTGACGGTCATGAACCCAACATACTCTACTTCTAGATTGAAACCATGGAATGACGAACCTGTAAAATGATTTCCAAATGTGTACTCTGTCACTCCCCATTTCGTCTCTCAATTTGACAGAGGGTAACAAAGGTGTAACCCCCAGCTATATACCGAAGATATCCAGACTGTCTAGAGTCTGTTGACCCAATTGTGTTGCAGTCTTATCATATTATGCATAATAATCAAGGCACGTTCTGTACTTATAAAGCAAAAGGAAAAAAGGGAGGTGAGAGAGACATAATTAGAGCCATAAGGTAGAAGAATGATTGGAGGGAGCAGTTGCTTCTTTCCTTAAAAGAAGAAAATGTGAGAAAAAGAAGAGTGAGACATAATTAGAACCATAGGTTAGCGGAATAATTCAGGGAGGCCGTTGCTTACCTTCAGCACCTTAAGTCATGTGGTCTCATTTAGCGGGTCTGACTACCTGCGATGACATTACAACTCAATTTCTATCCAAGTTTCAAAGGAATTTGTTATTAAAGGGCATTCCCTTGAATTGTAAAAAAGGAAATTGAGATTGAAGCTATTTCTAAAGTGTGAAATGTGTGATTGATAAAACCAATATGAGAATATATGTCATTGAGGCTTATATTTCTCATCATTTTGATCCTTGGCTGCTATAGAAAGAACATTTTACCTGAATTATGAAATAACTTTTGCACAGGTAATGAGGCAATTTGACCCAAGGCAATAGAGAAAGTAAGAGTGTTTGTTCTGATTGCGATTGGTTTAATATCTTTGCTTCAGGAATAAGACTTTGCTTTGTATATAAGGTATTTTTCTACAGCTGACCCTCTCTACCCAGGTTTTAGAAGATGGGAACCTGGAAGAAATTGAACTTCTGTGTTTTGTACAGTACTATATGCTGTGGTGCTTTGTTCTATGATTCAGAGTTAATCAAGGAAGAGGGGTTTTTATTACACCAAGTCAGTCAGATGGCGTCAACAGTACTGTTGAACAATGGCCCACGATTTTCTGGTCTAAATAGTGGGATTACATAACGCTGCGATTATCTCTTCATATGCAAACACAGAAGACAAGATTTTATTTGCTCTGATGTGAATCACCTTAACTAGATTAAATATAGAGAAGGGAGACAAAAAGGAAAGGTCGTATACATGGCTGCAAGCATGTTGTGAAACATTCTCTTTTCATCTCTTTAAGGCCATTGTTGTCATTAGAACCAATCTTACAAATGGAAATCTGTTAATTGGCGTGGTCTTCTTTGCCATCCATCACAATTTGTCTTCAGAGATTTGTATGGTGTCCTGACTGGATTTGACAGAAATGTCAGTGGATTTAATAGAAGTGTCACATCTGAGAAAAGCAAGTAACCCTGATATAACCCAAGGTATTTCTCCCATCTTTGAAATTCAGTCATGTTTTTCCTTGTGGTGAGCCAAAAATGGCCTTTTGGAAGGATGTTCGAAGGATAAGGATGACAATAGAGAGACAGACTGACAATGCTGGAAAGGATTATCTGCGAGGCACATTTCACAGTGTGCTATTTGCCAAATGATTTTCTATTAAAATTGCTCTGTTTTATATAGAAAAGAGACTTTCAGAGGTACATATCTGGAACATGATCAAGATCTTTTCCCAAATCAGGATTCTTATGTTCAAATATCTGTCCAGAACATTCAAGAGTGTTTCGATTGTTATTGGTTGGACATTACAACTTATTGTATCATCTTGCAAGGAATCCTAACAGAAGAAGGATATTACTGCATATTCATCGTAATGTAAAGGCATTTGGAATGTGAATGTATCTATAGGAATACCCAACAAAGGTATGTTGTATTAATGTAGATTTTCATCTACTTCTTTTGAGCGTATATGTAGGCTTCTATAAGTTATGAGTTTAAAGATATTTAATGTTATCTTGTATGTAGCTCTGTATAGTATTTAGGCAAAAGGTAAACAAGTGTACAGCTTCACCATTCTACCTATACATTGCCTGCAAACAATCGATCATTAACTGCTTTAATTTCTAAGCTATCTTGTTATCTTTGCAAAATATTTTTTTATCGATCTTGTCACGATTTTATCAAGGATGTATAGCTCCAAAGGTTTTCCAATTAGACCCTCTTCTGCATTCCTAGGCATGTTTGATATTTCATTGTCTGAATAAATAGTGTATAAAAAAGTAAAATTGCTATCAAATCCAAAAACATGATAACTCATTAATTAAACATACATGTTCTTTAAATAATACAGATACTGCCACATATCTTGCCATGTCAATATTATGGAACACTCTTAAAGATTTATTCATTTTTCATAATAGCAATTAATGTTATCTTGACATAATATTGGAATGACTAAGAAAATAGACATTTGATATGTAAATATCTTGGGGAATTATGTGCAAACTTTGCAGCAAGTAAATATTCAGTTGGATTGTAATCAGAAGACTTTGATCTGTTATGGATAAATGAAAGAGGAACTTCATGAGTAGAATACAATTTTATTGGGCTTAATTGTAAAGAAATCGTCTTGATGACTGCTAGAATAATACAACCTAGAGAAGGATTATTAAATCTTCAGATTTTGTTTAACTTTGCACTATGTGGGTGAGTTTAAATTCTCCCTTTTCATTTTTTATTTTGCTGCTTAGTGTATTAAATGTTCTGTCTAATATATTCTCTATTATAAATCTTTATTTAAAAAGGAAATATTTTCTTGGCTAGTTATATGATTAAAATTGTGTATGACACTATCAAAGTGTCACAGATGCCTAGTATTGAAAATGGGAATATAGGCTACCAGAAAAAGATATAGGCATGAAGGTTACCTTTAGTTAACCAATGATTTCAATGGATATTAGAGAATAGTATATGAAAATTGACATTTGGTACATGTTAATTAATTTCTTAAATTAATGGCTAGTTGATATTGCCTTCAAGAATTTGAATTGTACAGTGTTTGTTCAAAGTTGAGTCGTACTAATATATCGTCTGTTTAGAGCCAGAAGGGCATTAATTAATATGGTTTAACACAGAGTTAACACCCTTCTGGCTGTGAACAGACGATATAATGTTGATGATAATGTCTAGACCTAGTTAGGCAAAGAAAATGTCTTTCGGAAGCGAAATTGTATTAAAGTAGGCCTGCTAGAAAAAACATGCAATTATTCAAGCCTTCCTGGGCAAAATGCTTTCAAAATAGCCCAATTGGAAACTTATATTCAGAGGATGTAATTAGGAGAGGTGGACTTTCAGCAAAACATCCTTTTATCTTGAGCAGCTGACCAGAAGTTAATGATGAAGAAAGCTTATAAAGCTTACTCAAAGGATATACTGCAGGAGGCAAACACGATCTTGTAAGACACTAGCTAAAAAGTAAACAGGATGTCCTTCTAAGTACAGTGTTTTTATTATTTCTTTATTTTTGACAAAAGAGAGGAAAAATAGAGGAAAACAACCAAAAAGTATGACAGGTTATGTGAAGTGAATATATGTTAAAGATTGTAAAAAGATATATTCTTACAGGGAGATGTGAGTTTGTGCAGCAGTCAGCTCACTGTCTTTTTAAATTGGCAGAGAAAACAGACTCTGGTTCCAAACCTAGTCCTACGTCAATGTGGATGGTTATGTTTGAAGTCAGTCCCAAGATGTAATCTTGAAATGGAATTAATAATTGATTTTTCAATTTTCTTTAAAAAAATTGATTGAAGTAAAACCCACAGAAGGGGTTCAGAATGCAGCATTTTGAATTTTAAGAAATCAATTACATTGCTTTATGTAAAATGGGGATCTAGATATTTTTCTAAGGACTGCCCTCAATATTTGCAGTTACAATGCTTTGTGTGTGGGGAGTGTGGATGGACCTGAGGGCAGGGAGAACAAAAATATTGTTTGTATATTAAATATGAAACAGCAACTTCAAAACTATCATGCTACAATACCACACAAAGCTCTCTTGTTGGCAAGGTAATGTAATCTTGAAAGAAAATCGGCTTTTTGCCAACTTCAAGCATGACTTGTAAGTTGCTGGTTTATCTAAAGTTTATCCGATTTGTTTCTTTTCGTTTAAGTTATAGCTCCGGAAGGAGATTATTCTTTTCTTGCTTTTAAATGCCACTGTTGTAGATGCATAGCCGGCTAACCAAATCTCAGGCTTACAGAGAACAAAAATAGAGAGCTGTTCAAGATTTTGCATTGTTAAGATGATTACGATAATGCCTCTTTGGCTGGAAAAGATGGAGGAGAGGGAGGAGGAGAGAGGAGAGGATGAAAGGATAGATGTATAGAAAGGCAGGATTCCAGGTGTAGTGTTGTGGAAGTTGAGCTGTTTGGGTATTTGTTGGGCATCAGTGATAGCTACACGACCAGAAAAAGAGCTCTTCAGTTCTTGAATGCTCTTGCTGGACAAGCTTGTATGACACTTGAGAAATAACAAGTAGTGACTTTCTTGCAATCATCTTTGGATTTATATATATCTTGTTCATTTTACTCTGTTTCTTGGATGCAAGATAGCTGACTCGTAAGTAATATCTTTGTAAAAGCTCATGCACAGACAGTATAGACAGACCTTAATCTGATACTGTTGGACTTCCTGGCCTTGTGCTATATTTTCAAGTTATTTTTATTATTTAGTTTTTGTCTGAATTCGGAAGTCTAGGAATTATATCTTGTCTGTTCTGACTGCAGCAGTATGGTCATACGGTGGGTGGTCTACCTATTAGAGATGACTAATCAATGGATCTGTGAGCTGTCCAATCAATTCAAACGTATGCAACATTAATCATGTTGCCTGACATGTAACTCTGGATTCAATTCTGAAACCGTAGCATTGCCTGCATCAACTTCATTTGGAGATGTTGTATGTCACTGTATATATGTTGTATACAACAATTGCTTCAAATTATTATTTAAAGCATCGTTCTGAAAGTTGCTTTGAATATAGAAGATGTTTGTAAAATTTTATTTTCCAGACGAATTTTGAAGCATTTTCTTTCGATATACTGAATTATAGAGGGCTTGTCTTGTCTCCACAAACCTAAAATGGTATCAACTTTTATCTCAGGTATTTTCCCTGTTGGTAGTACTGCAGTGCTGATGATACAACAAAGAATTGGAATGTTCAAATGCAGATTGTGTAGTATGTAGGGTATCCTAATTAACAAGCCCAGTTATCCCTGCATGTACATGTAATTGGAACTAAGCCTGTGTCCATATATCAACACATGTGATTAGTACTCAATCACTGCGCTTTAGTCTGAATCCAATCAAAGCCTTATTTGCATAATGCACACATGCTAATGATGTAGAAGCTTTGCTTGCGTAAATGAATCCATAATCCCGACCTATCTTTGGCAGCATGTTTTCTGGTTTGACTTATTAGGGGTAATCAATGAAAGAGGTGATTTGCATTTAGGACACGTTTCAATTCTGGTTTTCCTCCAAAACATAATCAGTTTGGCAGCTGGGCTGGCTTAAATCCATCCCTAAGCCAGCGTTTAAACAAGCGATTGGACTGTGTAAGAACTGGCTTTAATTGTGGACAGGGTTGTGGTGTCAGTACTGAATTTAGTATTAGAAAAGTAGCTCATTTTTCATTGGACATCAGAAGCTATCATTACTGCTATTCAGACAGAAGCTGTAAGTTTGTTTTTGTTTTGCTCATGATATTCTACATAATACCTGACCTTGTTGTATTGTGATTGTAAAACTCTGGACTTGTATGGCTTTGTCCATGTTATTGTACACTATTGATCTGGTTATTCAGCAATGTTTCAGCTTATAGGCTTATTTGATTGGTTGGAGAGTGCTTTTGAAGGTAATGTCCTTTTTTATTAACTCTGGAGAAGTCTATAAAGATCTTCTATTTTGCTGTATGTTAGTCAAACTGTAGCCTAGTTTTTAAAATACCATATTTTTTATAGGGAATGGTGTATCGACTGCTAAAAGAGTAGCATTTGTATTTCTTTGAAGCAAGATAACTAAAGCTGGTTTGTTATTTCCACAGATAGCACAAAATGCTTCATTATTACATCTATTTTTTATGATATGTATCTCTTTTAAAACAAATCAAATAATATGTCATGTTTTCTAGGCCTGTTGTACAGGTACTAAAGACTTTGAAACAAGATGTCTTATATATATATATAACTAAAATAGGTTAATTGCAATGATTTTTTAATAATTGATTCTTGATTCATTGCCCGGAAAATAGATGAATTCCTGTATTAGAGGGAAATAGACAATATATTGGGCCTGATGTAATCAATGCACTAGGTCTTATTTATTTTTGTTGATTGAAACATCATTCTCTAAACCTCAGCTGTATGTATCTCTGTATCTATAATTGGCAATCATTCTTAAGAATGCCTTATCAGTCCTCACAATTCAATTCAATTTCAGATATCGCTACACCTGTTTGATTTATTTATATCAGATAAAGCGACATCAAAAATGTTCATTTCCATAATTACAATAAATTAGCAGAGCATTGAAGGCTCTGATTAGGGTGCTACTTTAGATGGCAACAGATTAGATGAAAAGAATCAGAGAGCTCTGAGCCTAGCCAAATGTTTCTATGCATTCAGTTCCAAATCTATTTTGCAAGGCCAGGGCTGAATTAAAAGCTTACAGGAAAGCTGGTACCTGGGACTAGTCTAATCCCGACCATGATCTTGTCAATGTACTACTTTAGATTCGAAGCCAAGTCACTACAAAAACATGTATGTTTTACTAGAGAATCGATTATGATTTATGGATAATATTAGAACAATGATTTATAGAATGTCAGCTGTCTATATTGCGGGTCTAGTTGAGCTTTGAGAACAAGTCATTATAATTTATTTCAAGCTCGAAGTTCTTTTCTTTTTAAAGCAATAATATTGCACATGTGCAATTAGTTGTTCATTTTGTATTAGGTTGACATGATTATTAAGGTAGTGCCATATCATTTGTTATTTCTCTGGGGGGTGGGGCATAACCATGATGAATTGAGAATGTTTTATATTTGCAATGTCTAGGTACTGCATGTAATTTGAATGACTTATCCAGAAGTGCAGACAAAGAAGGGGTTATTTTTTATTTTAAAAATGCAGGAGTACTTGTATGTATAGAGCTCTAAATCTTTAATTTAAGTTTACAAGTTAATAAATATTGAATTAATCTTTTGCAGATCTACTTGATAACACAACCTACATAACGAAGTTCTAATCTGTCGCTAGGCAACAAATTTCTGATCATCGCTATTTTTCTGAAGTAGATATCAAGATTGCTCGTATCTGCTCTTGGCACTCCAACAGATTTAAAGTCCAACTTCCGTTTATATGTTGTAACTTATCTGAATTTACATTTTAAAGGCAGTATCCTTTCCCCCTTGTTTTGAATTATACAGAATTTAAGTACCTCAAATATCCAAATATCTAAAAATAATTTGGTTTGAGATACTTATCCATTAAAATATTTCATGATACAGAATATACTAATGCTGTTTATGACACTTTTTAAGTAATTATAATCTAATATGTTAATTAGGCTTACATTTTATGCAGTATTTTTTTTTAAATGTAGTGTGGTCCAAAATGATCAGTTCACTGATTTTTGTAAATCAACTTTTATGGTGATAAGAGAATGATATTTTAGTAATTTTTCATGATTTTCTTTGTCAGTGAGAAACATAACTGCATTTAAAAGGTTTTTGGTTCATTGTTCTGACCTTTATTCAAACCGAAATTGAGTTGAAATCATGCCCTTTCAAATCTGTTGAACTAGTTCATATTTTATCACTTGCACATTAAACACACCCCAAAGGACTGTAGATCTTAAGGTAAAGAGGCCTGAGAGGAATGGGCTGGTACTAATGGAGTTTGGTTCCTTCCTGGGTCCATCAAATTGAAGAGATTGGATGGAGAACAGCAATTAAAATCACCTTCAAACTTGATTGATCATGACTTGTGACTTCTCATGTTTGGCTAGTTGTTAGGAACAGGAATTCTAACATTTCTAATCAAGTCACTGAGCGAGTTCTGGTTCTGAAACGAACGCCCATTTCCCAAGACATAATTGCCATCGTACTGGCAAGGAATTTTTCAGAGACCTAAAATGTCTTTACTTAGCTTTTCATTGGCCAAATGTCAGTTTGAAAATCCTCAGGATTCATATGGTTATAATAATTTTTTGAGACAAAGTATATAAGTAGAGTTTGTTAAACTGTCTTTGTACCTTTCCCCATTGTGTAGACTGATATGAAGAAACATTGATCTTCATATGTTCAGAAAGTTGGCGAAGGATCTCATGCAGTTGTTTTCTTTATTTAGCAACCAATGTTATTCTATTTGCCAAAATGTATGTATAAAAATAATGCTTTGGCATGCCCAAAGCTGAAAATGTAATGTCTAATTTACTTGTTCGTCATTTCATTTCATATGTCCCAGGTAAGTTCTAGACTTAAACAACAGTTTAATATATTATACTACATGTAGACCATGACTCTGTAAGAAATGTGTACAAGACTTTTAAAATTCATTATTTTTTAATTTTCATGTATGTGTGTGTGTTGAAACCATGAAAATATAAAAATTGTAGTAACCAAATCTCTTTCTTTTATTTCTTTTCTCTGTTGCATACAGGTTGCCAACCAAGTTGTTCAGGCACTGCTCATGCAGAAGGTATGTACCGGGGTAGACAAATAAAGAATGATCAACTTCTGAAATGTGCACTTAGCCTATTCACTGACATCATCAAAATCCCCTTGATCAGGTCATTGCCCCTTCTATATCATTCACAAGTAGACACAATTATCCAAACTTATGACGTCCATGACAAGTGTTGATTTCATTGACACCTTCAAATCCAAAGGAACGGATATAGCGATCGGTGATTGCCCTCTCTAGTTAAGGTAGCAGGTAGCTTGGTGTACGCTCTTCATTTCCTTTGCACTGACTAAGAGACCATTGGTGATTAGGATGAGTCAGGTTGGTCATGTCCGAGACGTTGAGAGATCCTGCTTGGGGTTTTCCAGCCTTCTCAAAGGGGCCAAAAGACTTGCAACAAGTAGACGGAAGACCCGTATGATTCCAAGGGAAGATCCTGCTTTAATCTCAGGATTTTATAATGTAGCCATTATTAAACTTCTGCAAATGTTGATTTGTGATATTTAACTACAATCTGAATCAGTTTTCAAAGTGAGTCGACTTTAGTCCCTGAAAGCTCGGTGATTGCCCAAATTATAATTTTACTTTAGGTAGACTGCTTTAGAGATGTTTTTTAAATCAGATATTAACATTCTCGCTTGTCAATGTAAAGAGTAACAAGAATAGCTGTATTAAATTATGTTCAGAGAAATATTAAAATAACTTAAGAATGAGTTGGAAAATGGAGAGATTTAGAATAAGCTGGATAGTAGTGGAAAAATAATAAAGAAACAGAAGCCAATACTATTGTGCATCTACGAACCAGATATAAGCCAACAGATTTCTTGTGGAAGCCAAGATCATGACAATTAGTGACCTATCTGCGCTTCTGTCTGGGATTTCCCTTTTGCTTCTCCACAAATCCTGAAGGAAATTTAATTTTAGAGTTGGCATTAATGACCCCCTTTCTACTCCGTTACAACTCTCTTTCCTGTTCAACCAGACGATACATTACCTCTTCCCCTCGCAGTGTCGTAAACCATTACGCTGCCCTCGTAGTTCCGTTCTCAACCAGCTGGCTGCATATGAATAAGTTGTCTAAAGACTTATGTCTGGCACTCATTTCTTTCTCATTAAGATAAGTGTGAATGATTGGGCTCATATATAGAAACTAGATTACCCATTGATACCTATTAATTAAATTGACATTAGTAATGTTTTTCAGCTTTCATTAGTGTCCGAGGGAGTTGTACAGTTTCTAACTTTAGTTCGATGCAGCCATTTCAGTGTATATGGAATGCAATGGGAGATAATTTTTTTAAACTTTGCAGGATCAATTATTTTAGATAGTCCAAAATTTATGTCCATCTCTCAGTGTCAATAAAAGAGTACTTCTAGTTGTGGGTTTTCCATACGCAGGAAACATTGAAAAGATTTCAGCCTTCAGGCATTCGTGTAGATAACATTATTTCTGTTAGTGTGGCTTGTTTGTGTAGGTTACATGTACAAACACACCAGTATAGGCTTTCTAGAACTATATAAAGCTAAATCATTTTTGATTGTTTTATGAGCAAAGATACAAATTTTCTGAGATTTTAAAATATCTTTAAGTTGGAGTCTATATCTCGCTGCAAGGTTTATTATGAGTGGGATGTCTCTCGTGGGATGTCTCCCGTGGGATGATGTATCAGGATATTTTGGGACTGTAGTAAAGTTTATATTGAGCTGTAGGATGTTGTAGAGATATTAAGCTGGATAACTTTAGCTGTGTGGGACCTACAAGATTGGTGGGACGTATGTTCATAGGGAAACATAGAGCCAGGGTAATTATGCTGCATTATTGTAGAGCGCTTACTGATAAAGTAAGTGTTAGGCGCTATATAAGCAAATATAATTATTATTATTTTGTTGCTTCAGGAGCATGATGGAAACATTTGAATTAAAATCATGTAGTGGAAAACATTACATTAAAGCAGTGAACAGGGGAAAGAAAATTTCACGATCTGCAACCACTGGTTAAAAGGGGCTGAAACTCCTCACTAATAGAAAAATGCATTCAAAGTTGTAAGTTGAAGCTGAATATTGCCATGTCATGACAAAAATAGAATGTCAGCTTACACATTTTACCTTGTTATAGAAGTATATAAATGTACATGGATATATATCCCAATCATAGTATCTTAAGCCATTCTTGTTTAGTATATTAAAGAATTAGTACTATTCCATGAGTTGCAAAAGTTTTCTCATCAACTGCAATGGAAATATATTATGATATTATGATTAAGCTTATATTGAAAAGGCTGGTATTGACATCTAAGCTCATAGATGACGTTATATTGAAAAGGCTGGTATTGACATCAAAGCTCATAGATGACGTTATATGATACAGAGAGCTATACAGTATCTCTCATGAAGTCACTTCTAGTCATCAGACAGTTATTGATAGAAGAAGATCAAAATAAGCCATGTTTCAGCCCAGCTAAGATTCAGTTTAACAAACTGGTCTGGGACCATTCTGCTAGTTTGCTTTCTAGACTCACTGGAATATATTGCAATAATTTTTTCTTTGTTTGTTTGTTTTTCAAGAAGATGTTTCTCTAGTGTAGTGTTGCGTTGATGTTCTCAATTTTCACAATATACAATTATACTGTCTGTGCAGTTTGCATGACACATAGGAGATGGGTGCAGATACTTTAATAATACTTTAAGGCTGATGACAAGACTAGGGAACCACTGCTGAATCAGAGTTTGAGGGACGATGAGAGAGAGAGAGAGAGAGGGAGAGGAAGGGGGTGACTGAGGTGCATGCGATGATCTCTGATCATTCGTGAGGAGGGGGACGACGGGTAAGCGAGGAAGCTCAGGGTGACGTTTCTAGCCCTTTCACATTGCGTTCGTGGGGGATATATGCCACTGATCAAGGATTGAGTGGGAAGCAATCGTAGCGTCATGATGTACATGGAGAGCCACTTCAGAAGTAGTCGCATCTTGAGCTATGAGAATAAACAATGTTGTCACTGCATCCTGTGTTGAGTATCCAGCATGCCATCACCTTGTTGTCTCCAGTCTAAAGACAGTATGAATCAAATTTCTCCTAGAAAAGTTTGGTCAACTCAGAGGGTATCTGGAGCTCTTAACAAGATGATCATGAAAAGGCTTCCTTCAAATGGATATACAGACTTTTGTCATCAGTATTAGTAAGCAGAATGTGACAGCTTCAAGACAACATTTTGACTTTGTTTGACGCAATCACACATGGAATGGATAATCTGGTGTACAGTACCTCATCAAGAGTTCCAATGAATCACTGCTATGATTCCAATTGGGCATGGAGAGTGAATACTTCTGAACGAAGATGAAAACAAGACACACAGAAACAATGGGTTAGACTTGGAGAGTCAGTGGGTCACTGTTTTGTTTCTGAAGGAGCTCTGAGATACTGTCTAAACTTCTGTTCCTAGTTGAGTCCAGACACTCAAAGAGCCTTCAACCTAATCATCTTGTGCCTTGCATTTATTAAACCTGAGCAGCAGCAGTACTTCTGTAGATTTGGAATGATGGGTGTTATTTTCATTCACCGATCTTGAAGGCATTTTTCTCTTTGGTGGAGGGGGTAGAAGAGCAGGAATTTTTTCTAAGATGGAGGATTTTTTCTTTCCTTGGCTTGATCTGATGGTCTATTTCTCAGTCTGCATCGGACTCTGGTATTTCGTGTCACTGCAGGTAATGTTGCCAATTTGATGTCCATAGCATTTCTTGGATGTTGAGATGATATGATATGAACTTGAGTGTTTCTGTTTCAATCTTTGATACCAAAACAATGCTACACTGTTCAAAGGTTCTTTAAAAAATGAAGTACTTTATGAAGATTGGGTTTAATATTTGTGTCTTTGTTTGTTTGTTTTACTTTGGGAAAAATTAAGTGATCTGCTCCCCTGCAGAATGTTTTAAAATAAAGGAAATTGTTTTTAGATTCATTTTATTTTCTAATTCTTTATCCTGAATGATAGATAGAAATGAAATGGAATGTTTCACACTGTTTTTATAATGATGAAATGGACAGACACCTCAAAGAAAATGTAAAAATCATGTTTGCAAATATGGCTGGTTGTAATACCTAGCTCATAGACAGGAAACTTTAATCTGCTTCATTCATACGATGAAGAAATATATATTAGGAGCGAGTGCCCTTAACTTAGTGTTCATTTATATGTCCATCTCTGCAGCTGTCATGTGGAATATATTTCATGATATCCTTTGATAAACAGAGGTTATTTGAGGTATAGACCCAACTGGAAAAAAGAGAGGAAGCTTGCATTCACAGATGAGATGTGAGTGGGGTTTTAGCTAAGTTAAGTCATCAGTTGTCGCTCTAATGCAAGATTTGAATCTGGAGTTTAATATCCGTCCTCCTGGCATCTGCCAGAGTTTCAGGAAAGGTTTTCAGGAAAGGTCCTCCTAACTTATTACCTGCTCTAATGTCTAAACTGTCACACAGTTGCAAGAATTTTGGTTTTGCTGAAAACCACACAGAACAGAACTTTGAAATGTATTACTTGCAAATCCAGTAGTTTTGCTACTTACCTATTAAATGTGTACCCAGTTTTTTTAAATAAGTAATGTAGACAATGCAAAATTATGATAATACTAATTATTATTATTATATTTAAAAATGATACAAATTATGAATGATAGTTTGATGAAGTGAGTTTACCTTTCTTGGCTTCATGACTTACCCAAAGAGAAGGAAATTACTCAAAATATACATATTTAAAGAATTCTTTTCCATAGAAACTTTCTGAGTATGACATTTTTAGTCACAGGCATGATGTCTCCTCCTAAGCTTATCCTTATTATAATCATGTTCCAAATGGGTCTTTGAAGGAAAACCTACTCCAAAAATAAAACTCATGACGACCTTTGCTAGGGGGGAGGCTAGGCATTAATGTTCTTGCCTCTTTGCCAAAGATGCAATCCCCTGTAGAATAAGTTGACATTGGTGTGTCAATAGACGATGTATAAACCAAGATGAGGAAGAGAAGCTCCTAGATCTCACCCCTCGGCTGTGATAAGGTCACATTAATGTAAGGTTACATTAATGTATCACCGTGCACAATGAATTACCTATCAGCCATGTCAGTTTTCATTAACTTCTCAATCTAACGATGGGTGGGCTTGATCCTCATGTGATTTCCTCTCTCAAACTGTGACTCCAAGGTCTTGCAATTAGATTATTCTTTTAAAATAAGTTTGAAAAACTCAATTTCAGTTGTATTTTTTCATTTAAGTTATTGTAAATGAGAAAGTACTTGTATAGTATACCTAAAAGGATTTTCCTATCGGTTGAGGTTTGCATAGTATGTGGAATACTGAATTAATTCCCCTTTTAAAATGCATGGATAAAGAATGATAGCCATCATATTTTAATTTTTAATATGATTATTGACAATTTGCTCTTTTTATTGAAAAGGTTTGATTTTGATGCTCTGACATTTGCATCAGGGCAAATCCCTCAAGGCTGTTTATTTTTTTTTCCAAGATAAAGTGTTAGGGTTAGGGGAATAGGGTTAGGTATAGTGCTGGGTCCAGGTTTGAGTTAAGATTTTAGTTTGTGTAGGATATTGACCATGGAGCAATTATCATCAAAGCATTGTCATAGAATTAGCATAATACCACCATTTTTATGTCTTGAGGATTCAATTTTTTAGTTCATCTTCCTCATAGCAGTCATTTCCTCATGGTTCTTCTCATTCTATATCTCTTTTTACACTCTTACACTCTCCTACCCTCTTCTGCTTTTTCTTCTTTATGTCCTCTGACCTCAAATATTTTAATTTGTTGCCCTGTAAACCACCAAGGTCAAATATATCTATTTTTGATTAGTGCATCTTAATTAAATGATGTCTGTATCTTTGGATGTGTTTTAATTGCTTCTTTGTCTTGCTACCAATCTAAGCTATTGCCCTTCTATTTTTGTCTGTCGGTGGAAGGGGTCCCCCTACTTCATTAAAAGGCTTAACAGGCATCCTGTCATGTACAAAATAATCTTCCGTTCTAAGAAAGGCCTCTAAGGTGACTGTATTGAACAGAACCACAACCCTCTCCTAAATCTGAGAGCCTGCTTGTATGGTCAAGGGTAATTCATATATAGTCTTCTCAATTGAAAAATCTTTAGAGCTGTTTCTAGCAAGGTCAAAATTTTGGTAAATGTGGCAATGAAATTTTGAAAAGGGTGGAATGAGAAGTTTATTTTTAAAAGGGTAGGTTCAGGCTCACAACAATATATTTATTGATTTATGTTTTAATGAAGGTATTAAAAAGAGGTGTTTTTCAGGAGGACAAGGAATAGGCATGTTACCCATAATGATAAATGAATATTGTCTGCTGAGAGCCAGAAGGGTGTCGACCAACTCCGGTTCATGAGTTTAATGTCCTTCTTGCTTTCAGCAGATGATGTACTGATTCTTTATTTTACCTGAATGATAAGAAATCAATTGTCTGCTTGAAGGCAAGCAACCAGGGAAACTTGGTGCTTCCAGTCCAACCTGAGGAATGATTTATCCTTTAACAAAGGACACTAGCAATTTGACTTTGTTTGAACCTGGGACCTTCCTGTTGTAAGACCCCTTGCTCTACCATGGAACCATCATCTTGAGCATAAAGTAGGCAGGTGTTCGATAGTGAGGATGAAGAAACTCTGTCAAGGAAGCTTCTCCCATGTCATCTCAAGAGACCAATTCTGGCTTGGCATCAACTATAACTGTTGAATATTTGTTTTGGGGTATATGATTGGATTATAAATTCCGCTCTTGTTTGTTGATATGACCGATATAAGCGCTCTCTAAGGAGATGAGATATAGGACAGGTGGACCCTGGGATGTCACAGGTGGAGCTATTTTGGTCACAGTGATAATAATTTGAGTCAGAAAGGGCAGAGGGGCATTCCCTGCAAATAGAAGGGTGCATTTCATAGGAGTCAAGGCAATTTTGTGATTATCATATGACTGGTTCGAGTTTTAAACCAGGATATAATTTGCTCTCTTTTATAAATCTCATTATGAGTAGGAAAAACACATGGTATATCATCTCCTGATCGAGAGCTAGAAGGGTGTTAGCTCACCCCCAATCTCTCTCCCTTTTCTGGCTGTCTCTCCTTATCTTTCTCTATCTTTCTTGAACAATCTCTCCCTTTCTGTTTCTTGGTCATTCTCATTCTCTGACTCTCTCTCTCTCTCTCTCTCTCTCTCTTTCTCCTTTTCTCCCCCTGTCTGTCTGTCTGTCTGCCTCTTGCTCTCTCTCTCTCTCTCTCTCTCTCTCTCTCTCTCTCTCTCTCTCTCTCTCTCTTTCTCTCTCTATTCCATCTTCCCTCTCCGCATTTTCTTTGCTTGTGATTCTTCATCATGAATAATTCCTAAACCACCCTCCCTCCCCCATTATGCACATCCTTCCTCCTGATCCTATCTCTATATATTGGTGCCAGCAACATAATTCACTTTCTATCCAATTTTCAATGACCTGCTTTGAGATGTTGGGTGATCCTATTTTTAACAGAAAAAATGAATGTTGTGGGAAATCCCTAGGATTTCCCAAAGCAAGCCTTCGAATATGAAGTGGTATTCAAGTTGGAACAAAATAGGCTGTTGACAGTTGTGTCGGATACAGAGCTTAAATGAAGGGCTTGGATAATTTTACATCAGATAAACCCTAACAAATTCACTTTCTGATTTTAATTCTATGAGCTTCAGCATCATTTCTTGGTTTATTTGGCATATTTCATATAAAGCAGGGAATTCAATTAAGAAAATTTTCATGGAATCGGTGCTCAGTGCAAAGCCATATACATTTTTCCCCCTCTGCGAATGTCTCATGAGGGACCAGATGTTTAAACATCATTTTCAATGAGAAACCAGTACAAAATCAGGGTTGGCTGGTGTGTGAACGTGATATACATATAGCATAGAATTCTATACAACCACATACGTACTCCCCCAAATTATTTTTAACACATGATGATTAGTTACATGATGTGTATCACTATCATACATGTATGTGTACACTCCTTTTCAGTATATGGTCATCATATGTTTTTTTTTCCTTCTCCATGATGTTTCTTTAAAGTCAAATTTTCCCTTATTTATTTAGGCTATATGAGACATGGAGGTTCAATATTTCACCTAGATTCCAAAATATTTCTTTTACATCTTAGAGACTCTCTCTCAAGGCAGAGTACATACGGCAGGTGCCAGGAGTTAAGATCAGAGTTAGCTGATGAAAGTAGAGAGAAGGATATCCCTTATTAATATATAGACGGTCAATATGAAAGCTTAAACATGCAAGGTCACCTGTGTGTACAAACCATGGGGGCAAAATGGGGGAGAGACCTGTACCCAAAATAGCATTTCATTCATCTTAAAGGAACTTTTAACTATTTTCACTGGTCAGGATTAAGTATTTTGATTGTTTAATTTGGTGTGGAATGTAACAAAAAGAAATGCTTAAAACTTCCAAAAAAATTAGACAAAGTGAATGTTTACCTACTACTATAGGTACCCTGTATGATAAGATTTATTTTTGTACAAAATATCCCTAAATCATATCTAAAGGAGAAATTGCAAAGGAAGTCAATATGATTGTCCGTCTCAGGTGACTCTTGAATTTCTCTTCATCTTTTGGAGTGATTTTTCAAGCTATTTAAAAAAAAAGCTTAATAGTACCTGTAATGTGTAATATGACATTCATGTAGTCATTACCATTCTGTGGAGAAAGCTTATGTTTAAATGATTTCACACAGTTTTACAGTGCTTATCAGAAATTGTAATGGTTATCTATTATTTTTTTGTGGGGAAGGGGTGGGCAGGAATAGAATTTAATTATACCATTATCCTACTCTGTACATGTTTTTCATTGTTCTTACATAGTTATCCTGTATTTT
The DNA here is from genome assembly GCA_037976565.1 of Mesocentrotus franciscanus. NCBI lineage: Eukaryota > Metazoa > Echinodermata > Echinoidea > Camarodonta > Strongylocentrotidae > Mesocentrotus > Mesocentrotus franciscanus. The sequence continues at coordinate 3,674,455 of CP137668.1, read as the reverse complement.
GAGGAAATCTACCTGTATTTCTTGGGAAAGAATGAACAAAAAAATATGAAGGTAGAATCTATTGAAAAACAACCTATGCTGTGGACAGTCGTTAGCGTTAACTTGACTTAGGACAATTTGATTAATTTCCTTCTTTTCCTGTCATGGCACTGTGATTAGAGTTAAGGATGAGACAGGAGGGGTGAAGATTGATTGGGACAGGACGGAAAGAAACTGGAAATGTTCATCTCCTTGCTTGATTGAATGCAGAAGAAAGGGCTAAAAAAAAATTTTAATGAAGTGATGATATGTATATGGTGTAAAAAAAAGTTCTTCTGAATTCAATCATTCTTGAACAATTTATATTTACTTGATTATGACCCCTACTTGTGCTTTTAGACACCTCATTTGACTTATTTAGTTTATATCGCTTTGTGCCAAGATGTAGATTAGTACCTGGCATTTGCTGTTTGGAGAAATCAATAATATAAATACAAAGTTCAAATATTTTGCATTACATGTAGTTCATTTGATATGAGATTGAATAGTTTTTGTAGTCTATGTCATGGTCGATTTCATGATGCATATATCAGGACATCTTTAAACCATTCTCTCTCTCTTTCTCTCTCTTTCTCTCTCTTTCTCTCTCTTTCTCTCTCTTTCTCTCTCTTTCTCTCTCTTTCTCTCTCTTTCATCTTTTGTAGGATCTGCGTGACGAGTGCCTGAAGCTCCATGGTAGAGTGCGAGATCTGGAACTTCAGAATCGGAATCTAAGGTGCCTCTTTGATCAGAATAGGTTCAAGCAACCCATCCCTTCCCCATTACAGGTAAGGTTTAATCCTTCTTCTTCTCCTTATCATCTTCTTCCCTTTTTCTCCTTCTCCCCTGGCCCTCCTCCTCCTCCTCCTCCTTCTTCTTCTTCTTCTTCTTCTTCTTCTTCTTCTTCTTCTCCTCTCCATCCTTCTTCTTTTATTGTTCTTCTTTTTTAGACCATTTCCCCCCTTCTACTTCCTTTTCTTCTCCTCTTGCCCTATGCATACTTCACCTCTCTCTCCTCTCTCTCTCTCTCTCCCTCCCTCTCTCTCTCTCTCTCTCTCTCTCCTCCTCTTCTCTCTCTCCCTATTGGTTTCTCCCATTTTGTGTAATAAAATATGTAATTTTCCATCCTTTCGCTTTCTTTTCCTTCCATTCTTAAATCCGCAGTCTTCTTCTCATCAGCAATATGGTTCTTACAGCAGTACCTCACCTGGCCTGGCAGGTTGTTCAATACCGGTCCTTACACCCTCAGCCTCGACCCATTCCTCCCCCTCACCGGCCTCACCTGGTCTCTATGCACCCTTCACCCATCCACTGAGGACCAAGCACCAACAATCAGAGCCTGGTCCTACCGGGTCAACCCCAGATAGTGGAAAGGACCCACCGCTTAGCCCTCGCTTGCTCCAGGGCCAGGCTGTCAAGAAGGTATGTCTCTAAACCATCAAGAACTTACAATGTAGTTCCATGACCTGTGGTTTGGCACTGTGACTTTCAAATCTAAATCCCGAATAGTTTGAGAAGAATAATTTCATCATAACTTGTAACTATTTTTGTGGTAGTATCAAATGTCATGTTTGAGCAGGAATTTAACAGTATGCATGAACACCTTCATATCTGTAATAATTAGTTTTCCCACTATTGGGTATCTTTTTACATATCCGTGTAATTTCTGTATCAGGTCATGTATTTGCATTATCATTTCAGATACAATTTTTAAAGTAAATGTTTCGTGAAAGAAAAAATTTGGACTAATTTGAAGGAGCATGACCAATTTTCAATCTTTCATGATTTATATCACAAAAATGTCTATGGAAGTAAACATGTTAACTTGTCAAATATCCAGTAGCCTGTAAAAAATGAGAAATAAAGCCAATGCATTCATTCTCAAAGTCCCTTTTGAAGTAATGCAATATTTTATGAGCACACAGGCACCCAAAATTGACCTACATTTCCACAATATCAAATTTCCAAATCAGCTCTATCTAAATCTTAGGAAGGAAAAGTAAATCATGACATGGCAAACTCGTAAAGTCAAGGTTAGGCTCGCATCCTTCCTAGAAGTACATGTAGCTGTATTAGCGTGTATCCATCACCATGTAACTATTTTGTTATCTGAATAACTTTAGACATGATTGAAATGAAAAATACTTTTTCTGAAATGACTTTTTTTTCCAAAGTAAACTATAATTTTTTATTTTTTATTTTCAATGCAAAGAAACAAGTCTTTTCAAATTGACTTTAAAAACAACAACCTTGTCTGAGGTGAAGATTGACAATGGGATTGTAAGACAAGTTGAATGTATAGTCACAATCCATAGAGAAGTCTCAGTTGGACTTATTACTCTGTTGTATGAATTGGAGGCACTGGTTTTGAATTTAATTATAACTGTCCAGAAAAATTTTACATGAAATTAATTAACTTAAGTATTATGTACAGAACTAGGGATACCAACAAATACTTTTGAATGCATGAATGTTCCTGCTACGAAATCTTGAATCTCTTGTCTTTGCAGCTTGACCATAGTGGTTCCCCTACAAAGACATCAGACCAGTCCAAAGAAACCAATCCTCAATGTGACAGTTATCAAAGGCTAGTCAGACAGCAATACCAGCAATACCGCCATCACCATTCCCAGCAGCAGCTACAGCAACAACGCATTCTACCTCAGGAGATCTATCGGCAGCTATCGGCTCCGGCCAACTATCCAGCACTGTCCTCTCCGCATCACGCCATGCAGCAGGGTAGGACACCAGGACACAGGGGCTTGGATCAGATGTACCCCTTCCTTCCGTACCAGTGTGAAGTGCAAGGGGTGGAGGGTGCAGGCGAGGGGATGGGTATGGAAGACTACTCCTGGACCACGAGTCCTCCAGATGTATTTCCATCATCGATGGGGCACTCGTCTTTGCCAAATACTCCAGGGAGGATGGGCGTCCATGATGAGACTTTAAATGGTAACTTGCCCTTCAATGGAAGCCTGGGGCCAGGATTGCCAAGATGCAGGTTATGGGAGAGGATAGGATTGGAAGGAACTCGCCACCAGAGGTGCCAGATGGGCGCAACGGATACATCCTTGGTGATCAGTACACAAAGCCTTATGTTCATGCACCGTTCCATTATGCTCAAAGTCTTCTCAAAGAGCTACAAGAGATAAGTGCCAGTGTTAAAAGCTTTGAAAGTCTCACATTGGAACCTAAAGCAAATCACCAGCAGAAAAGAAAAGCAAATGATGGCCAACCCGTCCTGCAACGTCAAAAACTTGCCAAGAACTTTTCACCGAGTGCTTCCAATGCAAGCAACGAGTCCCTCAATAGTGCTACCTCCCCAAAACATCTAAATCTAATGGACAGCACAAGTAGCGTAACAAGCACAGAGAGCATGGAAACAACGTTAGAGAGGATTCCACCAACAGTTCTCTCTCACAGTAGTCCTCTAAGACAAGAACATCATCTGCAATGGAGGCCTGAGTATGGTGGGAACAAGGTTCCGGATAGGACCTCTCAATTTCCTCCTGATACCCCGTCACCACCTACAACAGACATTGAACCATCTGAAAGAGACTATCAGCATTCTAGATACTTGCGGAGTCGGCAGCACAGTGGCGGTACACATCATCCAGAAAGAGAACATGAATTAGACAGCAAAGTGAATGTTGTTAGTTCTGGTGGTAGGGGCAATGTGAACAAGGCTATTGATAGGTATCAAGAGAAGGTTAAGAATGCAACGAATGATAGAAGAGACAATGCGCAACTTCCTGCCAAAAATCAGGTGCCTGCTCTGAGCATGAGAGACAAGGATGCCATTAATGAGGCACAAAGGAACTTACAAATATCTCAAGAGAATGAAATGGCTTGTGGAAGGGTCTCACATCTACCGGTCAGGGATGATGGAAAACAGGGGGCATATTCTGTGCAAAATTCTAGCATCACACGGTCTAAGTTTGGCAGGGTAACGGCACAGGTGCAGAATAGCAGTACTGTGTATTCAGCTGAAAAGACAAAGTCCGATGAGGATGTGCTGGAAAGTGTAACAAGCACTGCTCAAGTAAAACCTAAGCTGAGTAGGCAACAGGCAGCTGAGTCAGTGAATCAGAATGTAGAGATGTTACCAGGTGAGGGCAGCAAGCACCTTTGTCAGAAAACAGCAAAGAGTCAGCCTGTGAAGAGTCTAGCACTGCCTCAACTGAGAGACAATGACCCTAATGACACGTCTAGTCCAATCTGGAAACGCAAGTCACAGATGGAGGAATATAGGTTAGATGGAAACGAAAAGAGAGGGGATGGGAAAGAGGAGGTTGATGAAAGTGAAGATACGGACACAAGAGTCGCATCATTTATGACAGCTCCAGGTGGCAAAGTAAAAGAACAAGATGGAAAGCTTTTATCAAAATATGGAAACAGAACAAATGGAGAGGTCTCTCCTAAGCATTTCGCTGGCAAAATCCAATCTCCAAAGTCGTGCAGAAAGTCGAGTTTACCATTTCCCATCCCGTCTGCTCTCACCTTGGCAATGAGTAAGCCATCTGGAGCGGGTCTGTCGCAGAGTGTGGGATCAATTGCTAAAGCAGATGTTGGTGTGGTGGATGGGATGAAATCAGCGCAGAGTGGAGATGCAGTGCTGGAGAGATTGGAAACAAGCAGAGCAGTAATGAGAGATGAAAGCAGTACAACAGAGGGAACAAAGGACGAAAGTGCCACAAAGCCAGTACTGTCAACGGGAGAGGTGGAGGCTAGGAGAGATGAAGGGAGTAAGAGTTCTGTGAAGGTACAGGGAAATGTAGCGGGAGGAGAGAAGATTAGGCAACAGATCCCGGTCAGGACAAGTAGAGAAGCAACAGAGTCTCTTCTTCAGAAGACCAAGATGCAGTTCAACCGTGGCGAGGTTGGACGGTGCTCTCTTGGGGCCAAGATGACGCAACTTTCCAAGATAGGTGCACCATCTCCTGCAGATCATCCTCTGATGTCACACCATGCAACAGGACGTGGCCCTCTAGCCATGACAGCATCAAGCAAGGCTTTGGATGTACCTGTTTTGGACTCATCGCCACGGTTACCAGGAAGACGACAGATGACACCTGAGCATCTCAGAAGTGGGAGGGATGCTCTAGGAGACATGGTTGAATTTACGTGAGTACATGGCGTGTCTGTGATCTGTTTTTAATGCAAAATCACAAAATGTTGACATAAAAAAGCCTTCTGTATTGAAGAAATTTTGTCAGATTCAACCATTATTTTGTTATATTAAATTTGTTGCACTTTATCTCACGCAGATAATTACCATTCACAGGAATTCTTATATACAGCATCATATCAGTCTGATAAAATAAGCCTAAATCAATCAGCTGTAATTGGTTATTCTAAATCATTGCATTCATTGATTTGCATAAGCGTACTTTTACATTCAGTGATAAAGAAATTCGTATATGCTATTTATAGTGGATGGATGATATTGTAATGAAGGACAAAAATAATCAACTCTCATTAAATTTGATCATCAATATTGAACCCATTCATGTAATTTTTAGTTAGAGACTACCTTTGGAGTTGTTGTGCTCTGGCAAATGTATTACTAAATTATTCACACCCCTTGTAAATTTCATGTTATTGTGTGTTTATCATAACTCAAGAATGAAAGGTAGACTGGTTGAATTAGGGCCTTTGTTGAAAACGTTTAGATGTAAAGCTGTAAAATGTCACATTCTCAAGAAACATAAATCTGGACAAATCAATTTTTCTATACTTAAAAATTACAAACTTGGTAAGGTTTTGAATAATGTAGCTGTTAACGGTTTGTTAAAAAAATTAATGGTCAGGGGTACAGCCAGATATTATTGGCTTCTTGAGGATTTCTTATAGTCAACGTCTCACTCTCCAGCTAGTTACAGCTGTGGAATCACTTCCTACCAGCTGGGTTTTCATCTTTCAATTTAGAATCTTTGTTGGTCTCTGGTGGTCTCTTTGTATTAATCATTCACATTGCATCTCTGTGTGTCTCTTCCATTTCTGAAAGACTGAATATCTTCCTCTCTATGCGTATAACCCATCTCTCCCCCGTGTTGTCTAATCTATTCCGTTATCTTCCTCCCATCAGTGCTTCATCTATACCTCCTGCTATGAAGGACACATAGTCTCATTCCATGCATAGCTTGGTATTAAGCTCACCCATGTTGAGAGGTTATGTACATCAGTCCAAGATGTCCTGTTCATTTTAAAATTCCTCTTGCATTACATGTCCGTTTGACAACTGCCTCAGAGCTCAGGTTTAAAGGCAACGTTCAGACATATACAGATGTGGATAGCAGTGAGAATCAGTTGTGTCACTGTCATATAATCAAATTAAGTACTAGATGTTATCTTTTTTAAACTAATATTTGACAGCATCAGTTATGTGGGATTAAAAAAGAAAGGAAATGTATACCAAAAAATACCTTTAAGTATTTTGATTGTGAACTCTATGACAGGGATCGAGGACAAAATATGTCTTTCTTATATCTTGACATAACAGTGTTAGGGCATTTGAAAACTAGAAAGAACTGAAAAGAAAATCATGTTCCGGTTTCTTATTGTTATCAGTTGCAATGGATATTTTCAGATAAATCTCTGTGACTCTTTTGTATTACAAATTACCATTTGATAGGTTATTACTGTATTCAGTTAAGTTTAGTGTTTAATTCAGTGTTTAATTCAATTTAAGCCAGTATTTTTTCCTACTTAGAGGAAAAGAAATTGCACGCAGTTGCATGACATTCTATCATGCAGAACTTGATCCTCGTAAACGAAGGCTCTAGAATAATGAGGGGACTTTGTGGGGAAGATCTGTTACTGAATATTATCTTTAACTTGATCTCCTGTTTCTTATCTGTCAGTCATTAAGGTATACATGAGGCTGTCTCTGCATTACTGATGTTCATCCGAGATGGTGTCTTCATTTCTTGGGTATTTGTTTTCATCTAGCTCTATCTGTCACCTTCTCTTCCTCTATTTATTCCTCTGCCTCTGTTTTCGTCTGTATACTTTCTCCTTGTCCTGTTGGTCTCTGTTTCCTCTAGCTTTCCATGTCTCTGGTCCGGCCTTATCTTGCTCCTCTCACCCCACCCCTCTCTCTCTCTCTCTCCCTCTCTGTCTCTCTCTCTCTCTTGTTCTCCTTTTTTATCCTCACTTTTAAACAGTATATATCTTGATAGCTTTCATCCCATCTATTTCTTTCTGCCTTTCTCATACTCTTTTTTCCTGTTCTCTCTATCAATCTATCAATTGCTACCCTATCTTTCAAACTCTTTGCTGTAATATCTAATTCTTCTACATCCTCCCCCCCCCCCCTCTCTCTCTCTCTCTCTCTCTCTCTCTCTCCCTTTCCTCTCTCTCTCTCTCTCTCTCTCTCTCTCCCTCTTTCCATCTCTCTCCTTTCCTGTCTTATGCTCTGTTTCTCTTCCCTCCTGTCACCATCCTCTCTCCTGTCTGTCCTGTCACCTCAGGAGCTGACGTTAGTCTGACTCTGGAATCCATAACGTACACACACAAGATTTCCATCTTTGTTAAAGGTCTGCTAAACCTTGTTGGATTTAGATTGAGGATTTATCAAGCACTGATTCACAAAAAGGAATCCAAGGACATTGTGTTTCTTTTAATGTTTCACAATACTTTTGCATAATGCAAATGGATTCTGAATACTCCCCTGTTTTGTGCTCTTTTGTGGATTGTGTTTGTTACTCTGATTTCTGCGTCTCCCCTCCGAAGGCTAGTTTGACATCCATCTTCCCTCAACATTTATGATCTGCTTTGTTCAAGCAAGGAGAACAATGATAAAAAGGAGTATGTTAATACAGATTTGCCTGCAAGGAATTTCATTATTTGCTGCTCCATGGTGATAACATTTCTGCTGGTTATTGGAGACAGACTTGAGATCAAGGCATTTCAGCTGCTTGTATATTACCTTTCAACATTTAAGGTTAGCTTTTCTTCTCCTCTAGCAATGATAGTACTGGTAACCTGTGATTCATATGAAAAATGCTGGTAGTGGTACTATGTTAATTTGTCATGGAATGAGATTTCAGTTAGTGATCTTCCATTCTAGATACAGCAGATTGTGTTGTGTACCTGATGTGATACAGTCTACTCAAGATTGGGTCACTTTGAGAGACTTTTGTTTGAGAAGATGGCAGGGTTATATAGATATGAGAGATAACTCATGTTCCACTCTTTTGTTACCAATTGATGTTAATTTGCGTTGTTAGCAAATAAGACAATTTTTCTGTACTGTAACTACCAAAATATATACATGTTTTCAACATGTATTTAGTAAGTTAGTAATATAACATGATAATGTAAATTCAATGTACATTTTTCTCCAAGGAAAAGTGCAGGCCCTGGGTGGATATTTTGGGGTATTTCTTGCAGATATGAAGCAGAAAAGTTGGAAATGAATGTCTTTCTATTTTAAACGTGCTACTAAAACAGGACATTGGTGTGCTAACAAAATACAGACAGTTTGAATTGAGCATTGCAACCTTTGATGGCAGTAGGAATTATAGGTCCGTATCAAAGCATTATCATCAGCAAACCAGACATTCCATCAATTTTGTTGTAAAATGGGACAATCAGAGACAGAAATTGTCTAGTAATAATGGTATTAAACCATGACCTGGATTACTCCGTGAATAACTGTTGTTAGTCTATTGTATGGGGATAACCATTTTGAGGGACAGGTGCAGAGGTATTCTAATGGTTCTGTCATGGATATGATCAAAAAGCAAGTGTATATACATACATTTCTGCCTTCTGGTAGATAGTAGAATGCTAGTATTCAAAGAAATTACTTATCTTTGGTTGTTCAAAGCTAAAATGACAATATAAATATTTGAAAGTATATGAGATAACCCCCTCCTGGCCCCAAACAGACAAATTGTTGTAGAATTATTAGGCCATGATTTTTCAAACCACATACAATTTGTCCTTCTAAAAGCATGTTAAAGACTCTATGTCCGTCCAGTTTTCTTTATCTAGGAACCACATTTAGGCATCCTGTTGTTCATTTCACACATTTTGATATGTTTAGGTGAAAATTTTTCAGACCTTACTCATCACTGTTTGCTGAACGCCAAACACCAGTCACCAACTTGCATTATAACAGTGTGTATAGCACAGAATATCGACCATTACACAATTGTACTGGTATGCTTTGCGTGATGTAAATTCTATCATGCTTCCCATAAATCCAAGGATTTTTAGCGTGATCTGTTCAGCTGTTCTGTTGTTATGACCATGAATATCCATGTTATGACATAATTAAAGCTGCTGTAGTGTGGATGTATTTTTATCCGTAAATAATGTATATCATTATTCATATTGATTTTAAAAGCTCACTGTAGAAGGATATTGGAAAAGGTTGCTGAAGTACAGGATTTTTTTTCTTTTTCTATGGGGACTTGGGGCAAACATTTTGAACAGTTCTCATGATTTGCACCATTTCCAGAATTCTTTTCATATAATCTACATATGATCCAGGAATGATTTGAAAGTAAATATTCCCCCTAAAATAAAATTAAAAAAATAATAATGATATAAATTGGTACACTCCTTTTATCAAAGAGATTTTATTTCACAGGTTTTATTTCAGGTAAAGAAATTCCTTTTAACCATTATGAAGGGGAAATAACAACCGGTGACTTTTTCCGTCCTGATATTCATGCCAAATGATACGTTGTATGAATCTCAGAATTATTTAATAATATGGAGAAAAGTATTTCATAATATGGAGAAAAACATTTCTTTCCCCTGAGGCTATACAACCTGAGTTCAGGGTTTTGTCAATATTTTTGAAGTTCTTCACCGATAGAATACCTCTACCTATCCTGATTTGACTCGCTCCCATTTATCAATATTGATACTCCTCTTGTCCTCTCATTCATATTCTATTGCAGACTTTGTGCTCCTGATTTGGCAAAATACCAGCAATACCATTTTATCCTATTCATTCGTAATCCGCACTCAAAACAGAGTGCTGCACGAAAGGTTAAAATGAAATTCCTCGAAGCAGTCTATTCTCATTGCCATCTTCATGGCCGTCATTTTTTACTTTTCTTTTTATATCATCACGATGGGGTTGTTTAGGTATTCATTTGACTGTGCTTGAAACTTGCACCGAGCATGTTATGATGGGACTATGAACACTGTTTTGGGAATGGTAGAAAAATAATCACAACTGTTTTACCTGTATACATCATTTCTATCAAGCTATGAATACTATGTGGGTTGTTTAGAAGTTTCTTATCCATTCTTTGTAATATGCACATGAACCATCTATAGTAACTACCGTACATGTGTAACGGTGCTTCAGTGAACATCTCATCTATGGGATCATATCTTTAGCAGGCTGTCCTTAAGCAGCCTGTGGCCGTCCTTAAGCAGCCTGTGGCCATGAAGATAATATGAAGACCAAACATATGGACGAATCAATTTCAACTTTTTCAAGATCTTATGTGAATGAGTGGCATTGAGAGTCTTCAGTTTGCATTCTGAAATCTGAAATCAAGTATATTCCCATTTTTAGAAGGTGTTGAAGTTGATTCCTCATAAATTTAGCCCTACGGTAACTATGCAGCCATGCAGAGGGGCTGCATGCACACCACAAGCATATGCAGATACACCACAAGCATATGCAGATACACCACAAGCATATGCAGATACATTGGGCAGTGGGAACATAACTCCTGCACTTGTCAGTCTAGAGTTGAAGTTATTTCTATTGTCGTGAATGGTAGTCATCTCATCTCATTGTGAACGTGAACTTAGCCGTGAGTGGCTGCACAATGCTGCATACAGTGAGATCTGTCATATCAGCAGGGGTTACATTCATCTCTGAAGTGTCATCTGAGGTCCTTATGTCATGATGGGCCAATTGATTGTCTACCGTAGTTCTTTCTCCTCTTTTCTCTCTCTCTCTATCTCTCTCTTTCTCTGTCAGTCTCTCTCTCTCACACTCTCTTTCACTCTCTGCTCCCTTCCTCACCTTTTCCCTTCTTTTTTTCTTCTTTCCTACCTTTCTCCATCCACCCATCTTTCTCCACTCCACTCTCTACCCCCTTGTTATATATATATATATATATATCTTTATTTTTCTTTCTCTTTCTCTCTTTCTCTCTCCCTCTCTCTCTCCCCCTCTCCCACCCCCTCCCCCTCTCTCCCTATCTCTCTCTCAATCTCTCTCTGCTTTCTCTCCCTCACTTTTCTCTTGTTTGTATTTCTCTCTCTCACTCCCTTCCTCGCTTTTCCTCTATCTGTTCTTCCCTCTCCCCCAACCCTCTCTCTCTCTCTCTCTCTCTCTCTCTCTCTCTCTCTCTCTCCCTCCGTTCGTACCTCGATATATCTCCCGCTCTCTCCTTTCATTGGTTGTACACCTAGTTAAATGGATAGTGTCACCTTGTAGTTGTTCACTCAGCAGGATGTCATTGGACAAAGTGATACCATAGCTGTGAGATGTGATTGTGAGTGCGGAGTGATGTCTTCAACCAGAGATCGAGTATTGCATTTCTTACTGAATTAAGGTATTCGAACAGGAAGATATCATTAGCTAGAACTTGCAGATGGCGGACATATTTCAGAGTTTGATCCAACGGAATTCAGGGTATATCTCCTGTTTTGATCGTATTTAGGGCATATACGCCGCAATGAACATACCCTAAGGCTGCAACATACATGTACATTTTTTCTGCTGTGATAGATGTGATAAAACTGGGAAATACACTGGATTTACTTGTCATCCTCATTGTTTCAAAACAATCCTGATCTAAATGAGGTAGCATGGTCTTCTTAGCTGAAGATAATGTGGGCAAAACAGTCTGCTTTTGACATGAGACTGAGAGGACAGTATATTTCCAACTATTCAGTTTGAAGTTTTGATACCTTCTTATCTCAATCGGTGCAAGTCTGGATTTCCTTCACTGGATCTATAAAGGATATAACTTGGATTATGGAGTATATTCCTCTTTGAAGTGAAGATTGGTATATGATACTGCATAGTGCATAATGAGGATTATGTATTCATGTTTATGGATGTTTCTGGCCTTGTACAGCAACTAGGAAGGAAGTTTGAAATCCTGTGATGGATAGCTTTTGATTGCAATTCTCCCCTGCCGCTACACAACTACAGATGACGTGAAGGAATTCTCTTTGTGACAGAAGATTTATTAGAATTCCATTTGCCTTTTGAGTCGTGTTGACAATGGGATTGTACAAAATGAATTATGGAAAGATGAGGTGAGTACTAGAGGTTTGTACGGCACATGCTCCTGCCACAATTTATTTGTGGTACTTGCCTACACTAACCAAATTCCTAATTTCAACCCAGGTCAGGACGCTTTACCTATACTATTAACCTTAAACCCTTACCCTAAACACATTTGCAACTCTAACCAAGTAACCCTATAGGCCTACTTTCAATGAAATAAAGCCGGATCGATTGTCACAGGAGCAATTGTTGAATCACCTTGTTGCAAGGTCTTAGGGGAATATTTATCTGGGTGATTAGGTCTACCTCTCAATGTTTTGTATCATTTTACCAATCATTTAATTTTCCAATTTGGTTCCAATAGTTGAGCAGCAATGACCCATGTCTGTTGGATGATGACTTGAATGGTTTTTTCTTGTGGTATGTATACCTTGTGGCTGTAGGAACATATGGCAGTTTTGTTCAGCATTTACATGAAATTGAGTGAAGGCACTGGTGATATTCACTGTGTGAATTCTTGATACTTCTTTCTAGCAGTATAGACACACGTAGGCCTAGATGAATGAGGTTAATTATTCTATTCCTCTCCCTTCATTTAAACCTTTGCCTACTGGAGCTGGGCAGCTCCTGTATTAAAGCCTATGGGAAAGATAAAACTCAGTAGTCAATGGGTTAAACGTACCACCATGGCTCTACACTAAATTTTTATACAGGGGGTGTGGAGCAAATTATTGGAGGTTAGTATGTGCACCAGACATCCTTATTAATTTAATATTTGGGCGGTCTTCAGTGAAATTAGAATAGCAAGGTCTGTTTTACAGGATCCTGGCCTGATTAGAGTCAAGCCCTACTTATACCCATCGTTTAATCTCATGTCCTCACTCCCCCTCCCTGCCCCACCCCCATGATAATAATAATACTTGTGATGATTTATAGTACTACTGTACTAGCTTAATAATATCAGGTATGGTGGAAATTGAAAAATGATTGAAGTCATAAGCGGTCACCCATAACAAATCAATCAACCCAGCAAAGATCAAGTATTATGAGGGAATGCCATTATTATTTTGATAGCTAGAAATGTTGACGAGTTGATGGATCAAAGACGTGTTGAAATGAGGAAAGCTGCTGCAATACATCACTGCAGTGTACTTCTGTTTGATAGGTTATATATACATTTCCATAGCGACAAAGATAACAGAGACATGTACATGTGTATTATCAATGTAAACATGAATGAGGATGTTAGGCTCATCATGAGTAGAAGAGGGGTATAATGTTTTCTCTGAACTAGGTTTGGGTCTGGCACCTCCTTTCACATTGTTGGTTTACTCTCTTTTTACCCTTCTGTATTTTGCTCTAATCTTTAGTTTATAATGGATGAATGGAAACAACATATGCACTTTTTGTCCATGATCTCAATATTCATTATTTATAGAAATTATACTTTTATATGTAGCTCTCACTTTTCTTTCTCTCTTCCTCTCTCTCTATCTCTCTGTTTGTGTGTCTGTCTGTATGTCTGTCTGTCTCTCTCTCTCTGTCTCTCTGTCTCTCTCTCTCTGTGTGTCTCTCTCTCTCCATCTCTGTTTGTGTGTCTCTCTGTCTGTCTCTCTGTCTGTCTCTCTCTCTCTGTTTGTCTCTCTCTTTCTTTCTCACCCTCTCACCCTTACCCTCTGTCTGTCTGTCTGTCTCTGTATATTGATTCATATATCCGACTGACTTTCAATCAAGAGGATGAGGTTTGAATCCTAGCCAGGCACATAAGCCTTTATAATTTTGGATATCTCCCTTTCTACCGGGTATCTCTTTTTGTGGCTATCTCAGACACTTATCTCTTGTCTATTTAGTAATCTTATACTGACTCTCATAATGCTTTGATAATATTATATAATAATGATATCATCTTTAATTTTACTCTCTTTGTAGTTCTCAGAGCATTGAGGAGAGGGCATCAGTCCAGAGCATGTCAACGGAATCCCTCCAGTCAGCTAACTCCTTAGGATCATCAGCCGATTGGGATTCACCGAGCAAGAACAGCTCTTCCTCCAAGCAGCCCTCTACCCCACTGGTAAGATCAGTTTATTCTTCACTGAAATCCGTCAGGCTTTATACTGCAGAATACTCCACTTTGCATGTTAGAGCTGGGTTTACGTTAGGGTTAAGGTTAGGTTTAGGGTTAAGGTTATGTTTAGGGCTAGGTTTAAGGTTCAGGTTCAGCCCTGGGAGCAGGATAATTACTTGTGAGATGGTGTATTTTGCAGTTGTTCCACCCAACAAATTCACGAAGGTTCACTTAACAGCAGAATGTGCACATAACTTTTCTGAAATCCCTTTAAAAAATGGGCTACTTTTTCAGACCAACTGTTTATATTTTGCCACTCATGATCAATAAATAGAAAATTAAGGGTACTTATTTCTTCAAGTATCTGCAATGTTAACAAAAATTACTGGTATTTTAATATAGGAATACCCTGGAGAAGTATATCATTGAGCCTTCTTTAGGTCTCCTTGAAATACTAAACGGAGAGTTTCTTGATAATTAGCCTCCTTGAAAATGCTAAAAAGAGGGTTGCAGATATACATTTTTTTCTAGATTGTGTATTGAATACGGGCGTCATTATTCTGCAAATAGTAATAGTACTGTTTTAGTACCAGTACTTCTATACAGAGAGGAAGCACCCCAGGTTTATAATGATTAGAATTGATTAATTCTTCCTCCTGGTGTGCCCATGTGTTAAACTTTCATATTCATCTGCTATGATGTAACACACATCAGTAGACAGAATGCAGGATGCTTGCATACGTGTTACTAGGCTGGACACCGCTCTAATAGCTCTTTAGGTTGCCAAGGATATAATAATTGATTTTTTTTTTAAAGGAAAAAGTAGCCATAGCACTTTGCCTGTCATCGTAAGAGACAATATGGCAAGATAGCACTTTGCACAGATATTCAGATCACTTTGAGGTTTTATCGAAAAAGAGTGTTTCACATTTTTAAAACACTTTCTTATTTAGTTAGTAAGATGGTAAAGAATGAATATGACAATGTGGAATACCAAAATAAAGGATGAACAGAAGCACAGAATGAATAGTACAAAATGTTTTGACAGTTTTTCCTTATCTCCAGGATGAGGGATAATATGTTAAAATGACTTTCTAAATTTCAATACTTTTCACCATTGTGTTCCCAGTCATCATGTGTTTCAGTACTCCTTTTCTTCTGCCTTGAATTTTAGAAATGTTTAAGATCATTTTCATCTTGTTTCTTGTTTCCAGGGAAACCTGTTATCCAGCGATTCAGAATCAGAGGAGGAGGAGGAGAGTGTTAACTTTGTTGATATGTGGAAGTCCAGATCTACTCCGCCCATTAAACTACCAGACTGGGATCCAAATAAGAGCATCGAGGAACATAGGAAGAGGGTATGTTTGCCCCCATTTAGGTGTCATAATCACACCCCTTCTAACCCCTATAGGTTGCAGGATAAGAACAAATATCATCTATTGTTGTAAAGAAAATGTGGGTACATTTAGGTAGTGTAACAAAATGTATTGGCACATAAAGGTTCTTCCAAAAATCAAAATGCTTCATTGATAATGATGTCTTAGTTAACCTATTACTCATGTATAATGAGATACAGTGCTTATTTAATGTGGCTTGAAATTGCCTTATTCTTTCTACATAATAATCTGTTCAATGTAGAGACTAAAACAGATAGATGTAGAAGGTTTGTTATCAACCCACTATATTGAAATGATGATCCTTATTTTACATGTCAGACAGACACAATTAGAATCCATACTGCACCTGGCTTGCAGCCATATAATATAGATTTGTCTGGCTCATATGTGTGAATCAGACTCTAAATGTGCTGACTACTTCAAGATATCAATTGATCTGTTTTAAGTGGCAGGTGCATACTACTTTATGGTTTCAAAGGACCAGTCTAAAAGAATGCTGGTATTCTATGTTTAAGATATCAGCTTTAGATATTACTTCTGTACAGATATATAATATTAATTTTAAACTTTTATTTTATTTTATTTTGTTTCCAGAAATCCAAATGGTGTAACAATAATGAAGAATACAAGAAAACAATGTTCAATAACAAATAATATAACAAAGAAAATAAACCATCAAATTATTCCTGTGGATTACCAAAAGAAATTAATTATCTGTTTAAGGTTCACCTCATTAGCTGATGGTAAAATACCTAAATAATTCAATATTAAAGAGACAAAAAGACATGAAGAATATAAATATATGCGAAATATGTGCTGAAACACTTTCTTTTTCTCGACCATTTTCCAGGTGAGGGAGTCATTAGAGAGATCAGAGAGTGCCAGTTCAGCATCTAGTGAGCAATGGATCCTCAGCTATCCCTTACCAGAAGACCCCTTGGCCAAAGTAGGACGGTCCAGCAGTGCGGGACCAAGCAGCAGGCAAAGCAGTGTAGGCAGTATGACCAGACAGGACTCTTCCCATTCTAGATCAGGAGTGAGCTGCGATGAGGACAGGAAGATCTTGCAGGAACTCTTGGAGAAGGAACGTAAAGCCCAGAGTAGGAGCACCAGCAGCGATAGCAGCCCAGAGGGAAGAAAGGAGAACCAGCAAGTCGTGGGTTCAAACCTCAGTTTAGGTAAAAAATCCATCATGTGTGATTTTTTGTCCAGCATAATGGCAGAGGTGAAACTGGAGGATGCAAATCCAGGAGGAAAATCAAAATCAAAAGGGTCGAAGGATGATTTGACACGGCCCAAGAAGCTGATCAGTCCGTTCATTAGATCTCAGAGTATGAGAGCTCCACCAAAGCCATCA
The DNA here is from genome assembly GCA_037976565.1 of Mesocentrotus franciscanus. Classification (NCBI taxonomy): domain Eukaryota; kingdom Metazoa; phylum Echinodermata; class Echinoidea; order Camarodonta; family Strongylocentrotidae; genus Mesocentrotus; species Mesocentrotus franciscanus. The sequence goes on along the minus strand of CP137668.1, from coordinate 3,657,395 downwards.
AGACCAGAAAGGACAAGAATACCAAGTGGTGGAAACATGGACAACGGAAAGGTTAATACAAATATTCCAAAGCCACAAGCTGCCAATAGCAAGTCTATTGCAAGTGCCAAGAAAATTGACACAACTAGTACTAAATCACCAAAAACTGTTCAGCAGAATCATTCATCAAATGAAAGCAAAAAGAATGGAAGTGGGCTGACAAGAACTTTCATGCCCAAAGCTTTAACAAGAACTGCTAATAAAGCTGCATCAGACAGTCCTAACTTGAATCCGTCACGGTCTGGAGTTGCCATTCCTGCAGCTTCAGAGAAGTCCGGAGGAAAGACCAAGAAAACAAATTTGAAGAATGGGAAAGGAAAAGGCAAAGGGAATGAAAGTACTAAGTCGAACAATTTAGGTGCTAAAGACCCTGGATCAGGTAACAAGGATTCCAAGAGTAAAAGCAAAATACCTCAGTTAATCAGACAGGGCTTCAAACCAAGTCCATGGAAAGGGGATTCAAGTAAGAAAAAGGGCACACCAAGAAAAGAAATCATTGTAGAGTCTCCTAAAACAGCACCAGCAGGGAGCGAAATGTTGAGGACAGAAACTCCATCAGATTCCAACAAGAGTGCTTTCACAGAAGTTTTTCCACTCACGAAACAATCAAGCTTCGTTGTAGACAATGTGCCTTTCATTGATGACTCTTCTAAAAGTCCCAACAAAGATGAGAATCCAAACCAGACTCCTTCACCAAATGATGAGAAGAATCCTTTCACCAGCCATTTAGACCAACGAGGTGAAGCCCTCTGTGGACAGTCTCCTAAACTGAGTCCTAGGCTTCTTCAGAGACTACGTGCCAGTGGTATTGAACTTGCGAATAGCAGCGGTTCTGACAATGACTCTGTCTTCCTTCCTGATGAACCGCGTCCTAGTACACTGCAGGTTGTTCCGACACTACCATGTCAGATGAGTAATGGAAGTGTTACAAGGCACTGCCAACAGACAGAAAGAACAGAGAATGGTTCTACCTCAGAACTGCACTTAGATCAGAAGGAGATTGAAGACATCAAGAATGGACTCCTTGTAAGTGAATCTGATGCTCTCAGCATTGGCAGCTGGAGTGCTAAGTCAAGTGAATTTGGGCTGAAGAATTCCTTTTTGTTTGGGAATGGGGATTTTGGAAATGTTGGGACACCAACC